>JAMXBB010000010.1:29344217-29361024 GCA_024138015.1 Lumnitzera littorea
GGGGGGGGGGGGGGTAGGGTTTGTATTTTCATTAATATCCAAGAGAAGTTTGATTACATCTACTGTTCATAAATGGGTATTTATACCCAATGCTTCTTAAGGTTACATACGTGCTAATTTACTAAAAAGGGTAAAGATTACATGCCAAGAATAATACAAAAGGAAAGGATAATTAAGTAATCCTTCTAGAAAAAGAAACTTCTGTTATTAGGTTTATGCACATGGCGAATGGGATACTTGTATTTACGAGAGAGTTTGGGATGCCTAGTAGTAATGATTTCTTATATGTCTAGATAAGGTCAACATTAATGGACTCCTTGGCTAGCTTAGAGCAAGGGATTTAGAATAAGATTATAACCTTTTAATAAGGTCGGAAGGTCGAGATAGGAGCTCTTAATAACTTGGCATCATTTAGGCTCGTTAAGGTAATACTCCAAATGGCTCGAAAACTAGGGAGGTCAAATAGGTTGATGTCTTAAGCTTTCAAGTCAAGGTCTGAAGAATTGGCTCAACAATGGAGCATTTGGGATACTAAGTAGAGTAAACCTTTAGCTTTTGCTGGGGTGAAGGGTCTAGTTGGTTGATTCCTATTATTCCCTTCGAGTTGTTCAATATTTGGGATCAAATCCTTAAGATTCTCTATTGAGGAATCGTCATCTGGGATAAATGGGCTTAGGTTTACAATGTTGAAGACATTGGAGATTCCATATCCTTATGGGGTTCAAGATTGTAGGCATTGTTGTTGACCTTCTAAAGTACTTGGTAAGTTCCTTCTCCTCGGGGTGAAAGTTTACTTTTCCTCTTGTTAGGGAACCTTTCCTTACTGAAGTGAAGCCACATAAATTCTCTTGGTTGGAGATGTTTCTTCTTCCTTCACCCTTGGTTCCTTGCACTAGTTCCTCAGCAGCTTGAGTTAGTTGCTCGATAACCCAATAGTAGGTTTGCTGTATGGCTTTAGCTTAATCCTCGACTTATGGGTCACTTCGTTTAGTCTTTGGTACTAATGTTTAATCAAGTGGTAGCTCAAGATTGAAACCATACACTACTTCAAATGGTGTTTTTCCAATCATGCTATGAATAGTTCAGTTGTAGGAAAATTCTACTGTGGGAAGGCAAGAATACCAATTAGCTTGATTTCATCCAATAATTGCCCAAAGAAGAGATCCTAGCATTCAGTTAAAGACCTCTATTTGGTCATCGATCTGCTAGTGGTAAGACGTTCTAAATAGCAATTTGGTCTTTAGTCGTCCACATAAGGCCTTCTAAAATTGGCTAAAAAATTTTGAATCTCTATCAGACACTATACTTCTAGGAACTCCATGCAACCTCATGATCTCTTGAAAAAATAGCAAAGAAATAGCTTAAACATCATTAGTTTTGTAGCATAGCACAAAATGTGCCATTTTGTTGAATTTGTAGACTATGACCATGACATAATCTTTTCCTCATTTTGTCTTTGGCAATCTAAGAACAAAATCTACACTCAAGTTCTCCCATGGCTTGGTTGGTATTGGTAATGGTTTAGCTTTCCCTTACTCAGCTTGACTTTTAGCCTCTTTGCAAGTTGTACATCTTTCAACTATTTAGTGGATATCTCTTGTCATTCTAGGCTAGTAAAACCTTAATTTCAATAGCCTATACATCCTCTTTTCTCTAAAATGACCTAATAGTACTCCTTTGTGCGCTTCTTGGACAAGTAAGTCACGTATTGGGTACTTTGACACATACAGTCTTCTAGCTTAGAAAAGGTATCCTTCTTCCACAAAGTAGTCATCTAATGTCCTGTCGTCCTTACACTAAGCAAAGATTGATCTAAAATAAAGGTCTTGGGGGTATTGCCCCTTAATGCTTACAAACCCAAGTAATCTTGTTTGTAGCTCGAAAAGTAGTATATGTCATCTTGATAAGGCATTGCAACTACATTAGCCTTCCCTCTCTTGTACTTGATCACTAATGTGAATCCCTTTAAGAACTCAACCCACTTAACCTATCATTTCTAGAGTTTTGGTTGGCTCCTCAAATATCTTAAGGTCTAGTAATTGGAATATACAACAAACTCCTTCGATAATATGTAATGTTGCCAACTTGACAAAGTTTAGACAAAGGCATATAATTCTTTACCATATACTAAATAGTTTAAAGTTCGTCCTCTAAGTTTTTCGCTGAATAGGCAATATGTTGGTAATCTTATATCAAAACTACTCAAATTCCTCTGCCTAAGGCATTACATTTCGCTTCAAAAACCTTGTTAAAGTTGAGCAAAGATAACATGGGTGCTAAAGTCAACCACTTCTTCAGCTCGGTAAAACTCTCCTCTTCTTTATTTCTCCATCGAAATTCAGTATTCTTCTTCATGAGCTCAACAAGGGGTGCTATAACAATGCTAAAATTCTATATGAACTCATAATAGAAAGAAGCTAAATCATGGACACTTGTGACATTAGCACAAGAGGTTGGGGCAAGTCACTCAATAATAGCTTGAACCTTTTCTCATCTACCTTAAGACCTTCTCCATTGACTACGTACTTAGGGAATATAACTTTCCTTTGACAAAAGCAACATTTCTTTAGATAAGCAAAAAACTATTCACCTTAAAGCACGTAGAAAATAACTTGAAGGTGTTTCACATGATTAGGTAGGTTAGGACTACATATTAGAATGTCATCAAAGTAAACGACAACAAATTTCCCTATTTGGTTACGTAGCACATAGTTCATCAACCTTATAAACGTACTTAAGGCATTAGATAGCCTAAATGGCATGACAAGCCATTTGTCCAATCCATATCTTGTTTTGAAGGTTGTCTTCCACTCATTTCCTTCTTGTATCTAAATTTGATAATATCCTAACTTGAGATCAACTTTAGAGAATATACTCAATCCATACAACTCATCTAGTATGTCATCCAACCTCGAGATTAGATACCAATACTTAATGGTGATCTTATTAATAGCTTGATTATCCACATACATCCTCCAACTTCTGTCCTTTTTAGGAACTAAAAGTGCAAGTACAATACCTAGACTCGTGCTTTCAAGGACATAATCGTTCTCAATAGGCTCATTCACCTATCTTTATAGCTTGGTGGCTTGCCTAAGATTCATGTGGTATGCTAGTTGATTTGGTAACATGGCTCTTGATTATAGATCAATGTCATGCTTTATTCCTTACTTTGAGAGTAAACCCTTTAGTAATTCATTTGGAAATATGTTGGTAAATTCTATTAGCAATTCTTTGACTTCTTCAAGTAGGTTTGTGTGTTTCTAAATTTCTAAGAACCTTCATACTAGCAAGAAGGTCGATTCATTGCTTTTCATAGTTTCTCTGATCTCAGTTCGGCTTATCACCAGGGTCTTCTTAGTCTTCTAATTTAATTTGGACTACATGCAACTAACTTGACTTGGTGTCATTGGAAAGAGTGTAACGGGTTGACCATCTTTCTCAAAACTATAAGTATTCTTATATCTATTGTATATGACTCTTCGATCAAACCACCAAGGTTAGCTTAGTAGAATATAGGAGGCATACATTGGTAATACAACACACATGATGTTGTCCTTATAACTCCTAATGGTAATTGATTATAACACTTGCTTCATAACATGCAATGATCCACTTTCATTCAACCAATTTAATTTGAATGTTTTAGGACACATAGAGGAAGGCAAGTTTAACTATTCTACCATTTTAGTAGAAGTAACATTCGTACAACTTCCACTATTAATAATCAAAGCAAGTAGTATCAAACAAATTCTTGTGCTGCTCTTCTTGTTAATCATGTTCCATAGCAAGAGCTAGTCGAATAACTAACGTTAACATTTATCCTTCTTTTAAGTAGATGCCATCTCTTATAGCTTCTACCTTTACTCCATCCTCTTTTTCTTCCACAACTTCACTACCCTCTTCATCTAAACTGTGTACTTTGAAGGTTAGTATCTTACCCTTAATAACCATTATACACTAATTTGGACACTGAGTAGCTATATAACTAAAACCTAAGCACTTTAGCTCACTAGTCTTTCTCCTAAAGGTATGCCTTTTTTCAAATTTCTTCTCTTTCCCTCCTTGTTCTCCCCTTACTCCTTTCAAGCTCTGCATTTGACCTTCCCTTCGACCTAGAGTTGAATCGATAGGTTTCTTACCTTGTCCCTAAGTTGGTCGACTTATTGAAACAGTTTGGGAATTAATAGGTCAGCAAGGTTGGTTTCTCCTCTATCTCTTAACATGTTAGGTGAACTTGATAACTTCATCAAGGGTCATGTTAGAAAATACTTCTACAATTTCCCAGAGTTCATATTTTAGGCTTATAACAGATCATGAAATAGTTTGAGCTTCAAGCTCCCCGACTTCACGTCGCATCAATAGCATCTAGAACTCTTATACACACTCATTAACAGTTCGGTTACCTTACCTTAACTTTTGCAATTTTGTAAAAGTGTCATGATAGTAAGATTTAAGTATGAATATACTTCGCATGACCCTCTTCATTTCTTCCCATGACCTTACACCTTGGTGTCCCTCTCTCTCACTTTCATGGAATGCATCTTCTTCCACCACATATTTACGTATTACTGAGTTCTAGGGTGGCAAGCCTAACCCTATCTCTTTTAGCAAAATGATAACATTCAAATAACTTCTTAATGTACTCTTTCCATTTTGGGTATTCATCATCATTACCACTTTCAAAGAAGCTTTGTATTTAGATTTTCACTTTGTTAATACTTCTATGAGCTCAGGCAACACTTCTCTCATCATTATAGTCCTCATCAAATGATGTATCTTCGGGGTTTGACATACGGAGAGGCACCATAATGGAAGAATGAACAAAGGAAAAGCTAGCTAATTCGAGTAGCTACTAACTAGATATGATACTCCAATTGATTCTACTCGATTGACAATCCATTGGATATGACACACCGACTCGAATTAAAGGGTCACTCGCCACTTCTCCTTACTAAAGGGAATAGATAAGAGTTAATAAAGGGGGTATTGAGAACAGAAGGGTTACTTAAGAGATACTTGAATAATCTGCTATATTGATTAGCTGTCTACGTATAAACAAGTGGGGGTTTATGTACCTGTCTACTAAAGTTACTTTACATATATAAAAAAGACAAAAAGGGGTATCCTTACAATTAGGTTACATAATCTATACTAAAAAAGATAAAAGAGAAAAAGAATATTTAGTATGGAAAAGTAAAGAATCATTTTGGAAAGTCGTGCTAGAAGACATGTGTTACGTAGTAGCTAGATGTTAGAAATGTGGTACAAATGGGTGAAAAAGAGAGAAGAATTTGTAGTCAGGGGTCGACCTAATATGGATTAAGTCGGGGACCAATCTATCCTTTTATAGAGAAGTCAACTTGATTTAGGGTTAGATGTTTGTGGTCGACTTGGCTAGTCTTAGGTTGTCTTCTAAGATAAAACATTGCTACTGGGTAGGAGCAGTTCTAACACACGTAGGGGTCCAGTAGTCAGGTTGGTAGGGAATCAAGTTAGGATAAGAACCTCTGTCTAGGATATGGCTTTGAGTTAGTATCCTTCGAGTGAGTCCTTAGAGTATTCAAACTTTGTTACAGGTGATTGGTCTAGGGGCCTCATTCCTATCATCTTCCTAGGGGTCGAAAAGATTTGTCCTTAAATCTAGAGTAGTCTCTACTCCTTCCCCGAGGGCATACATAGGGTATTCTTCTACTGGGTGGTGAGGAATCAGATGGGATACATTGAAAGTAGGGGAGACACCATAGTTATCGAGTATCTCTATCTGGTAGGTGCTGTAGTTGACCTTCTTCGAGACCTTAAATGGACCATCAACTCAAAGAGATAGTTTGCTCTGTCTCAAGTGTGGGAATCGTTCTCAATTAAGGTGAGTTCATACTAAGTCTCTTAGCTAGAATGTGGTAGTTTCGCGGCCTCGTCTACCAATCTTGTGTTATTTTTTATTGAACTTAGTGATCTTCCTAGTTATAGAGTAGTATAGTGTTTACAATTCTTGGGCTCGGTCAACTTTGGATTAACTCTCTTCTACTGCTACTGGGGTACTGATCATGTCCAGGGGAATTGTGGGATTAAGGCCATAGACAACCTCGAATGGGGTCTTCCTAATAGTGCTATGGATAGTCTAGTTGTATGTAAACTTCACAACTGGTAGGCACAGATCCTAATCCCTCAAGTTCTTTCCCGTGACAGCTTTGAGTAGATTATCTAGCATCCTATTTACCACTTCAGTTTGACCATCAATCTAAGGGTGGCTAATGCAGTAAATATAAGTTTTGTTTCAAGTCTTCTCTAAAGAGTTTTCCAAAAATAGCTCAAAAATTTTGTGTCCTTATTTGACACAATAGTCTTTGGTACCCCATGCAGTCAAATAAGTTCTTGCAAAAACAAATCAACAATATATAAAGCATCGTTAGTCCGATGGCATGGGATGAATTGTACTATTTTGTTGAAGTGGTCTACTATAACAAATGTAGAATCTTTTCCTTTAGATGTTCAAGGTAACCCTAGGACAAAGTCCATGCTAACATTGGCCCAAGGTAAGGTTGGCGTTGGCAAGGTATGTATTCTCCATGAGGCTCCTTCTTCCCTTTAGCCTAGTTATAGTCTTCACAACTACCTACTACTTTGTGGACATCCTTGGCCAAACCAAGCTAGTAAGAGTTTTCTTTCAGTAGACTAGCTATTTTAGTCTCTTTGAAATGGCTAGATAAACCACCATTATGAGCTTCCTTGAGCAATGGTTCACATGTAAAGTAGCTTGGTATACACAGCCTTTGGTCCTTAAACAGGTAACCATCCTTAAGATAATACCCCTAAACAGCAATTCCATCCCTACATTGCTGTATGAGAGAGCTGAAATAATGATTGATAAGGGTAAATTGCTCTACACTTTCAAGACAAACTTAGGCATAAATTGATCATAATTGTGTTTATTTCTTAAGTTTTTAGTACTTAATTGTGTTCATTTCTTAAGTTCTTGGTACTTAATTATGTAATGTATTGATTTTTGATGAATCAGGGGCAAGGAAATGAAGTTTACACAAGAGCAACTAATTTTAAGGTAATCACAGCCATGAGGAGAAGAAAACCTTAAAGTAAAACCAAGATGCACTTCATCACAAGCGTAATAATGAAAGATTGGAATGGTTAGCATTGATCACGCCCTCCATCACGAGTGTGATTGAGGAAGTTTTGATTGTTCCCTTGTCAATCACGCCCATGATTGTATATCAAGAGGGTGATCACTCCTTAGATCACGGGTGTGATGAGATGTAATGAAGAGATGAGGAGTTCACATCCGTAGTCATGACTGTGATTAGTGTAGATTTTTGTTTTGTAAGACTATTATACCCTAAGTCACAATCGTGATGAGAGTGGACATAACTGTTCTTCTTTAACTTTTTTACATAAACTAGTAGGTGGAACATGTCTTAACATTAAGCGGTATCTTGAAGTGGTATATTTCAAGCCCTTTGACGAGAAGAATATAAATATGCCACAATTTTCAAACGAAAAGGATGATTATTACATCAAAACCAACATCATCAAGAAACATAATAGATCATTAGAATCAACACCATTAAATTTCTTATTCATTTTCTTAGTGTAGTTATATTGTAATGTAAGTTTGTGTATTATTCTTCACTAAATTCGAGAGAATTGTGAATAATCGAGAATTTGTGTATTATTATATCAAGATCCTTCAAGTTAATCAAAAGGGGTTTCCTTCTTATCTTTTCTTCTATGTTATGTTTTATTTCATTTTTCTTATTTCTCTATGTTCATTCTTTTTCTATCATATGTAAGTAATAATTTAGGGTTTACTAAGTCATTTCAACATAAATGTACTTTGATTTGTTGTTATTCCTAATAATTACAAATTTCTAGTAATTAGAACTTCATATAAGTTGAGATAGTGTAGTCTATGATACAATCTTGCAACAGATCTCAATGGAATACGTTGAGAAATGATTCCACTGAGGAGATCTTAGTCATTAAAATGAATTATACTTGCTAGTAGAGATATTATTAAGAAGTTTGCTTCATGTTGTATGGAATTCAAGTATTTTAGTAAACTTTTCACGCAATCTTAACTCGTCCATTCTTTTAGAAGAGATTTTAAGGAATATAATTGGGATTAGAATTGAGTAATTCTAAGAAGAATACTCATGGATAGAGAATTCCTATAGATGAGTAATTATTAGAATAAATAGTTTATAATTCATGTTAATATAATGGAGTAAACCTGCTTTGTAATTTATTGTTTTTGTGTTATAATTTTGTTTATTGTGTTTTCTTAGTGTAATAGTAGAATTAGTATAGTTTAGTTGTAGAAATTAGTTTGATTATATTGTTTGATCATTCAATTTGCTAGTTAATAGGAAAAATAATCGGTACTATTATTTGAATCTGTTCCTAGTAGAGACGACCCTATACTTATCCATACTAACAAACGATAAGTGCACTTGCCTATTTAATTGAGTAATGGATAAAATATAGGATTTTAAATTATATGACTCGGTAGCTCTATTAAGAGGCAATCAAGGATCAAGAGCATACTGCTCAGTGATGATTGAGAATACTAATAATTTTGTCTACAAAGTGGTAAGCAGATTTTGCCATCGTGATAGAGCGTTTGAGACTACATTTGTACTTTCCTTCTTGTGCCGGATGATGTATGAGAACCCTTCCATAAACGCTAATGACCTTGCTTATCTCTTCGAAAGTTTGTTCTAATTCCCAAGATGCTTCAAAGATTTATGGTCAGTGTAAATAACAAACTCTCGAGGCAGTAAATAGTATTGCCAAACAGTGAGGGCCCGAAAAAGAGAGTATAACTCTTTCTTGTTTTCTTGTAGCACCACTAAGTTTCTCATTGTGGTAGGTAAACGATTGTCACTCCTGCATCAAGATAATGCCAATTCCAACTCATAATGCATCATATTTCAACTCGAAGGGCTTATCAAAATCTAGTAGTAATAAGATAGGTACCGAGGTGAGCTTCTCCTTGATTTCTCTAAATCTCTATTCAGTTTGATCATTCCATCTGAATCATTCACTCTTCATTATCAACTTAGTCAAGGGGGCGGCTATGATACTGATGTTCTCAATAAACCATCTATAAAAAGAAGCTAAGCCATGAAAACTTCAAACCTTAGTGACATTCTTCAACGTTGGTTACTCCAAAACAGCTCGGATCTTCTCTTTATCTGCTCGAATTCCTTCCTTTGACACCATAAACCCTAGAAAAATCACTTCATCTTAGCAAAATGTACACTTCTTCAAATTCCCATATAACTTCTTAGTTTGTAGAATGTTAAATGATTAGCGGAGATGTTGAACATGGTTGTTCAAGTCAGTATTATATACCAATATATCATCAAAGTACACGAGTATACATCTTCTGATCAAGGGGCACATCACGTGGTTCATTAACCTTATGAATGTGTTCGGTGCATTAGTAAGTCCGAACGACATAACCAATCACTCATAGAGTTTGTGCCTAGTCTTAAAGGAAGCCTTCCTCTCATCACCTGGTCTCATGCGAATTTGGTGGTAATCACTTTGTAGATCAATCTTTGAAAATATTTTGGTGCCAGAGATGTATCCAATCCAATATGTCATCGAGTCTCAATATCGGATATCTATACTTGATAGTAATTTGGTTGATTGCTTGGCTGTTGATGTACATACGCCATGAACTATCTTTCTTTAAGATGAGTAGAGCTGGTACTATGTAAGGGCTCATGCTCTCCCTTGCATATCTTCACTTTATGAGCTCATCCACCTATCTCTTCAGCTCGGTAGCTTGCTCGGGGTTCAATTTGTATGCTGGTCAAATCAATAGGGCAGCGCCTAGTTATGGATTAATGCAGTATTCTATGCCTTGGACTAGAGGTAGTCCTTTAGGCAATTCTTTAGGAAATAGATTAGAAAACTCATTTAACAAGCTTCAGATCTCATCAGGAACACCCTTTAAATCTCTTATCTCCAATAATCTTCTAATCAATAGGAGCATAGGTTCTTCAACCTTTTTAGTAGCTTAAAGCTCTCTTCGGCTCATCACTAAGGCTTTCTTTTTACTAGCTTGGGTGAGTTGATTATGAGTTTCATTTACTTGGGACGAGGTCATAGGTTGTAATATAATCTTCCTTCCATACTTAACAGAGGCATAGGTGTTCTTATACCCGTCGTGAGTAACACGTCGATTAAACAACCAATGTCTTCTTAGCATTAGATGTAAGACTCCCATGGGGACAACATTGCAAACTACTTTGTCCCTATACACATTCCCAATACTGAGCAATACAGTTACTTGTTTAGTCACGTGTAAAGTACTCTTATCATGAAGCTAATGCAGCTAATAAGGCATGGGATGCTTAGAGGTCAGCATACCTAACCTTTGCATGAAGGACTGCACTACTACATTAATACAACTTCCTTCATCCACTATAATAGTGTACAATTATCCCTTGATGGTACATTTAGTATAGAACAAATTTTCCCTTTAGTCTTCTTTGGAGCTCGGTAAGGAGCTCAATACTTGTCTTAGAACTCGGGTCATCACTTCTCTTTGGTCAGTATAGACACAAGTTTCTTCTTCCTCTTCAACTTCGACTTTTCTAACATCTGTTTTCTCCTCGGGCTCACTCTCATCAATGCTATCCACTACATCTCCTTGGAACACCAAGACAAGTCAGTTGGGACACTCAACGGCCATGTGTTTGAAGCCTAAGCATTTAAAGCACTTTACCTTACTAGTCTTCTATCTGGAGGTCTGTCCTATCTGATATGTCTTTGGGGTCAACTTAGCCTCAGTTCAACTTGGCTCTCTTGCTAGGCTGTGTTAACCTACTCAGCTATCATTAAGTCGGTTATTCTTTTTCTTAGCTTAGTATGGTCTCCTTGGGTTGGCTTGAATAGGTCGGTACGAAATAGGAGTTTGGGAGAATGTTGGCCTAGGTTGGCTCTGAGCACTTCTCCTTTGCTTTTCAACTCTATGCACTATTTTAATCACCTCTTCCAAGGTATAAAACCTCTATACTTCTACAATGTTGCGAATCTCAAACCTAAGTCTAGAAATGAACTTCGATATTGTGCAAGCTTCGAGTTCGTCTACATTGGCTTGGATGATGAATTGCTGACCAACAGTCCTATTACTCGTGCACAGCTCTAAGGACTCCAATTCCTTACCTGGCGAATTCTCTCTCAGTAACATATTGATGACGAGAAACTTTACGTTGAAGGAATGTGGTTAAACTCCTTAAGCTCTTCACATTGTCATATGTTGATCTGTACACTTGATAGTGATGATGTCGACCATTCCCTTACCGAGGACCTTATGCCGAGTAACCTAACCAATTGCTATTGATAAGTTCTTACTGAATGATGAGAGACTCACTTAAATAGCTGAATAGTTTTCTCTTAGCATGACACCATCTCTCTCATCCCAGCCCCTTTATTGCCGTAACATTTTGACCCCTCTTACCTACTATGCTTAGAGAATATTTGTATGAGACCAATGTTGCATTGCTACCTGTCTACTTCATCTGATATTATACTACTTTTCCATTTTTGGTCTTTTGTCCTTTTTACCTTTTTTTATATGTACTAGGAATCCCCTTTTTGTATCTACTTTCTTGTATTTTCTTTATTTGTAAAGCTACCCTAGGGACTTACTATAAATGGTCCTTTTCTCTTGTAAGTCGTAGATAACTTATATTTTAATAGTAAATATTTTGTTCTTGTGAGACAACCTTTTCCAAGTCCATTTTTCATACACACTTATCTAATCTTGCCATGTAGCTTAAGATCAGTGGCAAGTGGACCTTAACATCAACTTGTATGTCATATCAAGTAAGGTGTTAAGTCATGTTATGCTCGTTGGTGAGTCACATCCTCTGAGCAGCTTTACATTAGCTACTCTAGTTTGATTATGGACCATTTCATCTTAATTTTCTTTGATATTTCGAAGGACCCATTTTAATCAGATTTTCCATGGTAAGTCTTAGTGATAACTAAGCTCCTAGGCACATCATATATTCCTGGTATTAACGCTTAAAGTTGAGGTTGAGGTTAAGACCCAGAGTTGTGTAGTAATGGTTAGTTTGCTGTTCAAGATAGTGTGTGTATTGTAGCCATTTGTGTGAAGTGTAGTTATTGAAATTTTGTGTTAGGAATGTCGAACCCTCGTGTACATTGAAAGATTCATGATGTCGAAAGTGATGCTCATGGTTATGGTCGAGTTACCCAATAAATACTATGTACTATTGATGAGCAGATACAAGATCTTGTTGCTATTGTGGCCAATTTAGCTGTTTCAGTAAACAGGGTTTTAGAGAATGGACTACATGAGAGAGTTGTTGAGTAAGGCTAAAAAATGAGAGATCGGCTAAGGAGGCAGACAGACGAGTGAGCTCCAGAAGCCTTTTTAGTGAACCACTCACCATTGTAATATGCCGATAGAGTTACGATGAGAAGGTTAGAGTTAGATAAAGTGGAAGAGTACGTAGAAGAAGAAGACTAGTATGTTGGGATTGATAAGCATAAGTTCAGAGCACCAAGAGGTTTCAAACATCTTAAGGTACGGGTTTTAAACTTCAACGGGTTTGGTAGTGTTGATGACTACCTAGACTGGGAAGAGAAGACCGAAAAGATATTCGACTTCTATGATTATGAAGATGCTGTTTGCATTAGAGTGGCTACATTAGAATTTTCCGGATATGCAACAATGTGGTAGAAGAAGCTACAGAATGTTCACTTGAGGACTCGGCGCGAGGTCCGAACATAGAATGATATGAAGAGGGTTCTGAGAAGTATGTTCGTTCTTGAACACTATGAACAAGACACTTTCCAACGAGTTCAAGACTTATGGCAAGGTAACAAATTTGTAGACGACTATGTCCAAGAGTTTTAGTTGCTCATGATATAATGTGATGTTAATGAGCCTAAGGCCCAAACTATAACACGATTCATCTTAGGACTTCGAGCTAAGATTAGTTATGTCGTGGAACTGCAGAACCTCATAACTTTGGATGAAACCATCCATGTAGCCTAGAGAGTTGAAAGGCAACGGTGGAACTAGGCTAGCCGAATGCTGAGTAATCGAATATTGATGCTGAATAGGTATGGCTTACCGAGTAGATCGGGGAATGACAGGGTTTCAAATAGTTTCGAGGTAAAACACCAAGGTCACATGCCAAGTCGACCTGATGAGGGCCGAGGTAAGAGCAAGACCGTAGAACCTAAGATCCAAAGAGACCAAGGTTAGAGTTCATTGAGGAAAACCCAAGAAATCAAATGTTTTAAATGCCTTAGCAATGGATATGTGGCTAGTCAATGTCCAAACCGTTGAGTCATGACCATAAAAGGGGATAAGCCCTAGTTTGAAGTAGAAAGTGCAAGTGAAGGAGAGGAAGAAGTGGCAACTGATCGGATGCTAGAAGAATTTGAGGAAGATCAAGAAGCCATGATACCCCCTGAGGGCGAAGTCGAGTATTACTTTGTTGTTTAGCGATCTCTCAGTACTTTTGTGGCTAATGAGAATGAGCAAATAGAGAACCTCTTTCATACGAATTGTTGGGTGAATGGCAAGCTATGCACTATGATTATTGATGGAGGGAGTTGTACTAACGTCATCATGCAAGGGATAAGGAGACCGAGAACTTACCTATTGAAGTGTAGCAGCTACTTCAGGAATTTGTTGACCTCTTCCCCGCTGAGATGCTGAAAGAATTACCTCCCTTGAGAGTAGTTGAGCATTGCATCGATCTTTAATATGGAGCAGCCTTGTCGAATTGACCCACCTATAGACTCAATCCTGAACAAGCTACCCAGCTAAGAAAGCAAGTTGATGAGTTGGTAGATCGTGGATATGTCCATGAGAGCATGAGCCTAGGTGTCGTCTTAGCCATGCTAGTACCAAAGAAAGATGGATCATGGAAGATATGCATTGATAGCCATACCATCAATAAGATTACTGTTAAGTATTGATACCCAATTCCACAGTTGGATGACATGCTCTATGAATCGCATGGTGCACACATCTTTTCGAAGATATATCTAAAGAGTGGCTATCATCAAATACGAATGAGACTGGGAGATGAATGGAAAATATCCTTTAAGACTTGGGATGGTCTATTTGAGTGGATGGTTATGCCGTTTGGTTTAGCTAATGCACTGAGTACATTTATACGGCTCATGAATTATGTGCTCAGAACATTGATAGGCAAATGCGTTGTGGTTTATTTTGATGATATTTTGGTCTACAGTGCTGACCTTCTTATTCATGTCAAACATTTGAGATTGGTGTTTAACATACTTCACACCGAGAAATTATTTAGCAACCTAAAGAAATGCATGTTCTATCAAAGCGAGGTTGTATTCCTTGGATATATTGTTTTAGGGAGTGGAGTTCGAGTTGATGAGGAAAAGGTCAAAGCTATTAATGAGTAGCTGATGCTGATGAGTGCTATCAAGGTCAGGAGCTTCCATGGCCTAGCCTTATTCTATTGGAGATTTATTTGGAACTTCAGGTCCATAACAGTACTATTAATTGAATTGACCAAGAAGAACATTGAGTTTAAATGGACAAAAGAGGCTTAGAGGAGTTTTGAAGATGTGAAGTGTAAGTTGACATCTACTCCAATGCTTGCCCTACTATATTTTAAGATGGTTTTTGAGGTTGAATGTGATGCGTTTGGTGTCAACATTAGTGCTATACTTATGCAGGAGCACTGGACCATTGCTTACCTGAGCGGAAAACTTTGAGGTGCTGCCCTAAATTACTCAACCTACGACAAGGAGTTCTATGCCCTTGTTCGTATACTCTAAAACTAGTAGCATTGTCTGCTGCCAAGAGAATTCATCATCTATTCTAATCATAAATCTCTTAAGTATCTTTGCAGGCAGCAAAAGCTTTGTCGACGTCACACCAAGTGGGTCAAGTTCCTGGAGACCATTTGCTATGTCATTAGGTATAAGAAGGGAAGCACCAACACAGTAGTTGATGTACTTTTTCATCGTCATACCTTCATCACGACATTGCAAGCTAAAGTGCTTAGATTTGGTACTTTACCTGATCAATATGAACATAACCCACAATTTGGGCCTTTATTAGGCAAGTGTAGTGCTAGAGGAGCTGTGGATGGATTTTACTTGTGTGAGGAGTTTTTGATCAAGGGCAAGCAGATTTGCATGCCGAGTGGTTTTACAAGGGAGTTACTGGTTTGAGAAGCTCATGTTGGGGGTCTAGCTGGCCATTTTAAGGAAAAAAGGATGATTGAGATATTAAAGGATCACTTTTACTAGCCTGGGATGATGAAGGATGTGCACCGAAAACTTGAGAGGTGCAAGGTGTGTAAGTATGCAAAAGGAAGGAGAGAGCCATATGGAGAATATACACCCTTACCAATTCTTGAGTGGTCATAGACCAATCTAAGCATGGATTTCATGCTCAGCCTTCCCCACATGCCAAGAAGACATGATTCAATCATGGTGGTAGTTGATCAGTTCAGTAAGATGGGCCACTTCATCCCCTTCCATAGAATTAATGATGCTTTATCTATCGCTAACCTCTTTTTGTAGGAAATTGTGCAACTGCACGTAGTACCAAGGAGTATTGTGTTCGACCATGATTCAAAATTCACGAGCTTCTTTTAGAAGACCTTATAGAGAAAACTCGGTACTAAGCTCCTGTTTAGTACCTCTTGCTACTTGAAGACAAACGGCCAAATTGAAGTGATTAACAAAATTGTTGGTAATCTCCTACATGCTATTGTTGGAAAGAACTCTTGTAATTGGGATTTATGCTTGCCCATCATTGAATTTGCCTACAATCACTCAGCTCACAACTCTATTGGAACATCACCATTTGAGGTTGTTTATGGACTTAACCCAAACCTATCTTTGGACTTAATTAATAGTCTAACTACATGGAGAGTCAATTTGGCCTACGGCGTATCGAAGAATTTCACAGGTTGCATTAAAGGATTGCCGAGCAATTGGCTAAAACTATTGCCTGATAGAAGGAAATGGGAAGCCGCGGAAGGAAACAAATCGTTTATACCCCAAGGGACATTTTCCTAGTAAGATGACAAACAAACTATCTCCCAGAGCGGATGGACCTCATATGATCTCGAGGCGCATTAATGATAATACCTACAAGATTGAGTTACCCGAAGGTCTCGGCATATTTACCACATTCAATGTCATCAACTTAACTCCATTTGTGCTTGAAGATGACGAAGACCAAGATTTGAGGGCAAATCTTCAACAACCTCGAGGAACTGATGAACTATTAACCAACGGTGCCATTACTCGCGCATGGCTCCATGGACTCCAATCCTTCACTCGAGGAATTCTCTCTTGGCAACATACTGATAACAAGAAACTTTACACCAAAGGAATGTGGTTGAAGATAAAAATTAGAAAATGAAGTTTAAAAAATTTAGAAATTTGAAAAATTACAAAAAATAGAAAAATTAAATTCAAGTAAAAGAGTTTAGAAAATAACATGTTATTAGGATAGATTTTAATTTTAATTTTAGTTTAAAAGTTAGGTCGTTGACCTTGGGCTTTGATTTAAATCTAGTCTAAGCTGATTGAGTCCATGTGTAAACAAGGCACAGGCCAATGGCCTAATGGTTAAGCATTGGATTGGGCATGGGGTTTGAGTGTGAGGTCTTGGGTTTGAATCTTGACAAAGGCAGAGAGGCTTTTTTCCTTTTTGTTTTATTTATTGTTGACTAGTATACTGCCACGTGTTAGGATCTAGTTGCACCACATATCTTGACACTTGGCATCACTA
>JAMXBB010000010.1:29363418-29625491 GCA_024138015.1 Lumnitzera littorea
TAAGTTTGTTTTATTTAATTTTTACTAGTTTAATAAAAATAAATAAAATATAATAAATAAATTAAGTGATAAAAATAAATAAATAGGTTAGTCAACAAAAATCGTTTTGACATTTAGAAAAATTGAGTTTTCTAAAAATCAATGAAAATAAATGGACCTTTTCCCAAATCAGGACTATTTTAAAGTTTTCAAAAATAAAACACTGATTATGACGCTTTAAGAATTTCTTAAACAAATCAAAACTGAGTAAAATGTAAACTTGATTGTTTTCAAATTAAAACAAAACTAATCCACTAAAGTTTTACAAAAATAACTATATACGTCTGATCCCAAATAGCGGATACGCAGACATCTATGAGGCGACGGTAAAAAATGAAAAAACCTAATTTCCTTTTTCCTTTAGTATTAGATTGTTTTGTTTATCTAATTAGAGTAATTAAATTAAGTCTTGTCTTTCAAAATTAAAAAGGTGTTTTTTAAGTTTATTTCTAATTTTGGAAAGTCAATGGTACCCGCAAGGGTTTAAAATTCTTAACCTCCAGATCTAAATCTATGGTTTTCAAAAACTATTTTGTAAAATTGGTTTTAATCGTTAGATTAGTAGTTAAATTATAACCAATCCACCCAATTGGTTATAATTTAACTACTAATCTAACGATTAAAACCAATTTTACAAAATAGTTTTTGAAAACCAGAGATTTAGATCTGGAGAATTGATTATAATTTAACTATTTTTCTCGACTCCGGTTGGTTGGCGACTCCAAAATCGTTTTCAAAACAAAAAGGAACAGTTTTCTTTAAACCCTAGTTGAAAATCGGTATTAAATGGGTAGAGTTTAATACTAATCGGTTTAGAGAAGACCTAATTTTAAAAAAGAACCAAGAGGGAGGAAAACCAAGCTCAACAAGAGGTATCCTTACAATTAGGTTATATAATATATACTAAAAAGGCTAAAAGAGATTAAAAATATTCAATATGGAAAAGTAAAGAATCCTTCAAGAAAGTCATGGTAGAAGATACACGTCATATAGTAGCTGGATGTCAAAAATATGATGCAAGTAGGTAAAAGAGAGAGAAGAATTTGTAGTCAGGGGCCGACCTAATCTAGATAAAGTCGAGGACCAATTAGTCCTTCCGTAGAGAAGTCAGCTTGACTTAGGTTCAAATGTTTATGGTTAGCTTAGGAGCTCGGCTAGGCTAGTCTTGAGCTGTCTTCTAGGATAAAACATCGTTGTTAGGCAGAAGTAGGCTTGACATACGAAAGGGTCCGATGGTTAGGTTAGTAAGGGATCAGGTCAGGATAAGAACCTCCATCTCAGATATGGCCTTAAGCTAATATCCTTCGAGTGAGTCCTTAGAGTCATTTAGCTCGGCTATGGGTGATTAGTCTGGGGGCCTGATTCCTATCATCAAATTTCTCATAGAGCTCACCAATATCATATAGATCAATCCTTTCGAGAGTTTGTTGCTAAACTCTCCTTTACGGATATTAAATAAGAATATATGTTTGATTAGGTTGGTCATCACACCATATACCCTTAAGTGCATGCTCTATTTTTCCCTCATCTTCATGGGGCTCTTCTTCTTAACTTTCTTCTTTGTAGGCCACTTCTAATCTACGATTAACCTTCTATTCATTTCCTTCTAATCACACCAATGAGCTGGGTTGATTTCTTTGCGTGGAGCATCATGAACTTGATTAACCCCATGGTTAGCTCGATTTTTAGTTGGAGTGACCTCATCAGCTTAGCCATTAGTTCGTTGAGCTTCACCTATATGGGTAACCATGACACCTTGCATCAAAATAATCATATTCTTTATTAGTTTCGTAAGATAGTCGATCTACTCGTCGGTAGTCCTTGGTGCCTACTCTACTCATTAGCCTCTTCCTGGAGCATCACTCTCATTGTCACCAATAATTGCATTCGTGCTTTAGTCAATCATTCCTTCACCCTTAGTAACTACAGCACCATTATACAACTCAATAACCAACAATCACTATTTGACACTATAATAATGACTTGAATCACGAACTTTGACTCCACTTAGTGCTGTACTTTACAAATTAAAAATAGAACATAACAGATTCTCTTCAAATGCACCCAATTCGCATTCAACCAAGATATCCATAACTTCAACCACAACTACTCCAAAACACTCTATCAAACATACAATCCTACACACTCACTACAACTAGTGACCAACATAACCAAAATGCATAACCACACACCACAACAAACAAATAAACACACATATACATACGGATGCTCACGTGCATATACATATACACACACATACATATACATGTACACGCACACATGCATACGCATACATAGGCACACATGCGTACGAACACATACACATGTACACACATACGTATACGTACGTATGTACACATGCACGTACACATACGTAAGAATAGCCAATCTTTGAGATAAAATTCACCTTTAGTAACTACGCACGTACACATACACGTGCACACATACACGTATACACATACACATACATACGTACATACATGCACGTACATACATACTCATGTATGCACGCATACGTTCATGCATGCACGCATATATATACATACACACGCACATACGTATGCATGTACGTACTCACACACATACATATACACACACACATATATATATATATATATGCATACGTATACATACACATACGTATGTACGTATACTACTAAGATGATGTGCCTCGGAAGAGGTCTTACATGCAAGTGCATGGAGGCTACCATGGTCTTGGTAGCCCCTATTATTCAATCAACGAGGTTAAAATGAAGGGCATTGTGAACTTTGGCCTATTGACCAATCAGTAATCTTGCTACTAATCAATCAGTATGCCTTAAAGCATTAGGGATGAGGTGACCTATCGAGCAATTAATAGTGGGAAAGGCCAGTATCATGAACAAAATGTAGAGGGATAGATTCAACCATACTGATCAATTGGTAGCTTCAACATCGATCAATTAGTAGAAAAATTAAGGTTAGGGTTTTTCAACTAAAACCCTAATCCTCCTATATGCTGTGTTTCATTAAACACAAAGACAACCTAAGGGTGAGAAGTAAATGGGTTTTTAGCATTGTTTAGTTTATAATTGCGAGCTCACTATTTGTTTTACTATTTTATTGCTTTGTTTATGATATTCAATGAATGTTTTAAAGATTTTGATGCATATTTATGTTTGTTTAATGAGCATTTGTTACTTTTTCTTCATCTAATCTCTATTTCATTGATTACCTTCTTGTTATCTTGTTTTTTAATGGAGTTTGCTACCATAATTTTTTGTCACTTCTTACTGTCTTTGTTTCTAATATGTATGGTTAAGTTAGTTTTAGTGGGTTTTTAATATGTGAATATTGTAGATGGTATAACCTTATAGTTATGATATGGGTATGTGTGTTTAATTCAAATTTTGATTATTGGTATTGCATTTAGGCTCTTTAAGGTGCTTTTTAATGAAATTTTCAATAGGTTTCCTTATGATTATAAGAACAAGTGGAGATTAAGCCTATGAAGTACCCTTGAGAGTTTATAGGGTTACATGATTATGAGATCGAAAGAAGATTAGTTGTGTAATTCCTAATTTATGTCATCGAGTTAGTGTCATATCAATAATGGGTTCTTACACTTATAAGACCAAGAGGAGATTAGGTGTTCCTCGTTGAATTCACAATGCATTATGTAGCCTTAGTGAGTGAGGACAGGTTATGAGACTAAGAGGAGATTGACCCCCTAATTCCTAGGATTACGTTACTTAACTCATTATAGGAATTAAGTAATTTAGTTGATCATGTAGGGAAATGGGACCAAGAGGAGATTTTTTGCTACATAATTGAGCGAGGTGCCCTACTGGAGTTCAAGCTCAAGTGAGTTCCATCAAAATCCAATTAAAAACTATCCCTAATATCTTAATGGCATACATTTACTATTACTTCGAAAACATGTCACAAGCCTACTAAAAAAGGCATATTTTACTCACATTTTAAAGTGTGAATTATCATTGATTTTATGGAAATCATTAAGAAACGGTACTTAAGTATTTTCATTTGTATATTTCAACTCTCAGAGGATTTAGAGTAGAAATATGATCAATTTGGAGGAGTTTTACGCAAACAAAGGAAGCCCAAATCAATCTACAACACTTTGGAATTGAAGGTAGTTGGCCTTGGGTCAGCCTATACTCTACACCATCGGCTTTTCAATTTAGCATTTGTAGCCTTGGACTCAGCATTGCCTGCCTTCATGGCCAACCTTTAGTAGAAAATAACCAATCGAAAGATAGCCCTTGTTTCCTCTATAAATAGACGTGCGATTAATATTTTAGAGGATTTTTCATCTTTCTTTTACTTAGATAGTCTTAGAAGAAGTTAGGTTTTATCTTCAAAGATTTTTTCTTTTGATATTTCATGGATCATTGAGAAGACTTTGCTCTTGCTGTGGAGATCATCCTTAGAGTTTGCAATTGGAGTTTGAATTCCTTATAATTACAGAATTGGTGATTTCTATCATATTTCTATTTATGCAATTATGTGATTTGTTCTTATTTCTAATCATGGACTTCTTTGCAAATTCTATTGTTATATGTGCTTTTATTTTAATTTCCATGACTGGCTAAGTTTTAATTATGGGAATTGATGAAACCCTAAAAAGCTAAGATCATAATTGTAGTCATGTTATAGGGTTAATAAATGTATGGTTAATTCATAATTTCAATTTATGTGATTTTAATTATAATTTTCTAATGGTTATAATTGTTAGAAACACTATTGATATAGGAGTTGATATAAGGTTTGTTAGAAATTCTTAATTAAATTGATTAGCTAATGCATGAGTGGAATTAATTAGATTAACTAGAAATTATCCAAGGATTAATGCGATGTCTCGAGTTAATTATTTGCTACGACATTAGGGATAGTTAATTTAGAGCATTAGTCGATCATAGCATCAAGAGATATATGATTGTAATTTAGATTCCACTATTAATTGGAGATGCAGAAGTTGACTGATTAATTAGTGGTTGAGTCCTTAAGTTTTAAGGCGTAATAATTTCACTCGAATGACTATATAACTATTAATCTATATAACATGATGACAATTTGATTTGCACAACTAGGATGGATTCTGTTTTTCCTACATTCTCAATTGATTGCTTTGTTTTAGATAAATTAACGTAATTTTCTTTTTGACGATTTTAGGGTTATTATAAATTAGTTAATTCATAATTTAATTTTGATTGCCTAACTATTGATAAGAACTATCATAGGGTTAGTAATTTCTTAGTCCTTGAAGGATTGACAATCTAACTCACTTTTTATTACTTGATTCCAACCCAGTATACTTGCTGGAGTATTCATGATATTTTTATATATATAGTTTGAGCAGATCAAGTTTTTAGTGCCGTTGTTGGGGACTAAAAATATTAAACCTTTTAGTTCTATTGGTAATTTAGGCGTACTTAATGACGTGTGTTGTTTCTTATTCTCTTTGCAAGTGTTTTATGTGCAGGAGTACAAGTGCTAAAATTCTACCACTATATTCTGAAATAGAGCACACCTTGCATCAATTGAGGAGAAAGAACAGAAGAAGGAGAGAAGAGATAGTAGACAACGATGATAATAATCAGATATAAGGAGTCCCTAGAGTACTTCGAAACTATACAGGACCTACTATTATAGGGTCTGCCATAAGGAGGCCTGCCATTCAAGCCAATAACTTTAATATGAAACCATTACTTATTCAAATGGTCTAAACAAGTCAATTTAGAGGATATCCAAATGAGAGCCCTAACGAGCATATTACAGGATTCCTCTAATACTGTAATACAGTGAAAATGAACAATGTTATAGATGAGGTCATTAGATTATAGCTCTTTCCCTTCTCACTAAGGGATAAAGCTAAAACTTGGTTCCATTCATTACCACAAAAGTCTATTACCACCTAGGCTGACCTCTTATCGAAGTTTCTAAGGAGATTTTTCCCACTAACTAGGACTGCAAAATCGAGGAACGATATCACCAACTTTACTAAGTTTAGTAATAAGTCACTTTATGAGGCATGGGAGAGATTCAAGGAGTCAATCAGAAAATGCCCACATCATGGCTTGCCAGATAGTCTCTTGATTGAGATTTTCTATCTCATTCTGGATGAGACATTAAGGTCTTTAGTAGATCCTGCAGCTAGAGGTACTCTAATGGGCAAGACTTATGATGAAGCAAGTGCATCGATAAAAGAGATGGCCTCCAGTGCACATAATTGGCAAAATGAGATAAGCAAGTCAAGAGTGGCAACAGTCAATGACAATGACACTATGCCTTAATTAACAACTCATATCTCAACTTTCACTACTTAGGAAAGTAAACTCACCTCAGTACAGTCTTTTAATGCTAATCCTATTGCTTTTTGTAAGATATGTTCAAAACAACATTCGACTCTTGAGTGCCTATTTAGGAATCCCTCAGCTTTAGCTAGTGGAGAGAAGATGAAGTTTGTCAACAATTTCTAACAAGGTAATCAAGGTCCATATTCAAATACTTACAATCCAGGGTAGCACAATCATCTAAATTTCGCATGGAAGAATGAGAATAATGTATTGAAACCACTACTTGGATTCCAAAATCATAGTCCTACTCAAAATGCTCTACCTTAGTAGAATCAATCTAGAATGGAAGAGCTCATGTTGAGTTATACGCAAAAGACTGACACCATGTTACAAAATCAATAGGCCACTATTCGGAATTTAGAGAATCATGTCAGTCAGATCTCTCAGTAGTTGAGTAATAGATCATCAGGGTCTTTGCCTAACAATACCAAAGAGAGTCCTAAAGGTGTTAATGCAATAACGTTGAGGAGTGGAAAGGAAGTTGAAACAATTGACAGATAAGTTGAAGAAAAGGAGGAAAACCCGAAGAAAGGAAGAGAGAAGTAAGTGGTACAGGAACTAAAGCAAAAATCATCAGAAGTGAAATCGTATGTTCCTCTTGTCCCTTTTCCAGGAAGATTAAAGCAACATCAGTTAGATGCCCAATTCGCTAAATTCCTAGTTGTTCCAAGAAGCTGAAGATCAACGTTCCTTTTTTAGAGGTACTTTAGCAGATGCATTCGTATGCCAGATTCATGAAGGATTTACTTACTAAGAAGAGAAAGATTGATGGGAACAAACTTGTGATGCTTACAAGAGATCAGGGGAGTTTTACTGTTCCTTACACTATAGGAAATTTTTATTTTGATAAAGTTCTTATTGATTCTGGTGCAAGTATAAATTTAATGTCTCTATCTATTTTCAAGAAGTTAGGACTTGGAGATTGAAAGGAGACTTATGTCACCATGCAACTTGCTGATAGGAGTATCAAATACCCAAGGGGTATCGTAGAGAATGTCCCGATAAAGGTCAACAAATTTATCTTCCCAGTTGACTTTATAGTCCTGGAAATGGAGGAGGACAGAGAGATACCTACGATCCTTGGTCGACTGTTTCTTGCAATAGGTAAGGCATTGATAAATGTGGAATAGGGTATGCATACTTTAAGAGTTATGGATGATCAAGTAACTTTTAATGTTTATGAAGCCATAAAAAAATTTGATGATTGTAAATCTTGTCACATATTGATGTTATTGATGAGATTACCTATGAGTCCATAGAAGAGAAAGTAGGATTGGATACCATGGAATCAATTCTTAGGGATTTGGATTATTAGAGTGATGATGACGAGCTTAAGGAAGAACCCATGGAATAGGTGTTAGAAATTAAAGCTCAATACTATGAGGAGCTAGGCACCAGTAAGAAGAAGCCAGTACCCTCATTGACATAACCCTTGGTGCTTGAACTAAAACCATTACCTAGTCATTTGAAATACGCTTATCTTGGAACAAATGATAATTTGCCAATAGTTATCTCCTCTTCTTTGATAGGTGATTAGGAGCAATAGCTTCTATGAGTTCTAAGAGAGCATAAAGAAGCCATTAGATGGACCATCGTTAATATTAAGGGGATTAGCCCTTTGATTTGCACTCATAATTTATTGCTGGAGGCTGAGTGCAAGCCTACAATGCAACTACCCGTAAAGACCATTTCCTTGTCCGTTTCATAGATCAGATGTTAGAAAAACTTTTAGGGTATGACTATTATTATTTTTTAGATGGTCGTTTTGGTTATAATCAAATTCATATAGCACCTGAGGACTAGGAGAAAACCACCTTTACATGTCCTTATAGCACTTTTGCCTTTAGGAGAATGCCTTTTGGTCTTTGCAATGTGCCTACTACATTCCAAAGATACATGATGTCTATATTTTCTAACATGTTAAAAAACTTTATTGAAATATTTATGGATGACTTCTCAAACTTTGGGAAGTCATTTGATTTATTTCTGACTAATTTAGGCTGTGTGCTTAAAAGGTGTAAGGAGACTAATTTACTTCTGAATTGGTAAAAATGCCACTTTATGGTAAGAGAGGGAATAGTCTTAGGTCACAAGGTGTCAAAAAATGGAATTGAAGTTAACACGACAAAAGTGCAGATAATATAAAAGTTGCCACCACCCACTTCAGTCAAAGGAGTTAGGAACTTCGTAGGACATGCTAGCTTCTATAGGAGATTTATCAAGGACTTCTCTAAAATCTCTAAACCTATTTGTAATTTACTTAAAAAAGATTCTATCTTTATTTTTTATGACAGTTGTTTGCAGGCTATATTGTAGGAGCAGTACTTGCGTAGAGGAAAGGCAAGTTATTTCATGTAATATACTATGCTAGTAAAACTTTGAATGAGGTCTAGAGAAACTATGCTACAACAAAAAAAGAGCTTTTAGCAATTATATTTGCATGTGATAAGTTTAGGCCTTATCTAATAGGTTCTAAAATCATAGTATATACAAACCATGCTACTCTAAAATATTTATTTGCTAAAGCTAATGCTAAACCTAGGCTAATTCGTTGGATCTTACTGCTGCAAGAATTTGACCTTGAAATCAAAGATAAAAAGGGAACTGAAAATGTGATTGTTGATAATTTATCTTGTTTAGAATCTGACAGTTTAGAGCCAACGATTAATGAAAAGTTCCCTAATGAACAATTGTGTGTAGTAGAGATCCAAGGATTACCTTGGTATACTGATATAGTTACTTACCTGGTTAGCAAAATCATAGCATATGGTTTCTCATTTCAAAAGAAAAAGAAGTTTTTACATAATGTGAAATTTTATTTCTGGGATGAACTGTATCTATTTAAAAGTTGTGCTGACCAAGTAATTAGACATTGTGTGCCTAAAACTAAACAACTTAGCATAGTTTAGCACTATTATTCTAAAGAAGCAGGAGGCCATTTTAGGGTGGAAAGAACTGTACCTAAAATTTTATCTTACGGATATTATTGGCCTAGTTTATTTATTGATTGCAGGAATTATGTTATGTCTTATGCTCAATACCAAATGACTGGAAATATTTCTAAAAGACATGAATTACCACAAAATGGTATTCTAGTAATTGAGCTTTTTGATGTATGGGGAATAGACTTCATGGGTCCTTTTCCCTTATCTTTTTCAAACAAATATATACTTCCAGCTGTAGATTATGTGTTAAAATGGGTAGAAGTAGTTGCTTTACAAACTAATGATGCTAGGGTTGTAATTAAATTTTTGAAAAAGAACATATTTTCTAGATTTGGGATACCCAAAGCCATTATAAGTGATGGGGGATTGCATTTTTGCAATTGGTAATTTGAAAATTTGTTATCAAAATATGGAGTCACTCATAAAATTACCACTCCTTATCATCCACAAACTTGTGGACAGGTTGAGGTGTCCAATAGCGAAATAAAGCATATCTTAGAGAAGACTATCAATACATCTAGAAAAGATTGGTCTTTAAAACTTGATGATGCATTGTGGGCTTATAAGATATCTTTTAAAACCCCTATAGGAATGTCTCCATACAAAATTGTCTATGTTAAATTATGTCACCTACTTGTATAGCTTGAGCATAAGGCATACTGGGGCCTAAAATACCTTAACTTTGATTGATACACTGTAGGTGAAAAGAGTTTGCTCCAATTGAACTAGTTGGACAAGATTAGAGAAGAAGCATATGAAAATGCTAGAATATACAAGGAAAGAGCCAAGAAATGGCATGATAGGAACATCTAACAGTGGGAGTTTGTGCCTGGTCAAAATGTTTTATTATACAACTCTAAATTGAAGTTGTTTCCGAGTAAGTTAAAATCTCGATGGTTTGGGCCATTTGAAATAGCTAATGTTTTTTCCTATGGTATAGTTGAGTGAAAGGCAGGAGATAACTGAACTTTTAAGGTAAATGGTCACCTCCTCAAACACTATTATGAAGGGGAAAACATGGACAATGACGCCACTATCGTAGTAGATGCGAACCCGTTGTAAGGACCAGAAAAGTCGGGCTAACGACTATAAACTAAGTGCTTTATGGGAAGCAACCCATGCCTAACTAAATTATTTATTTTATTTTATTTTTACTTTTATCTTTATTTTTACTTTATTAAAAAAAACATGTACAATTTTCAATTGAAGGTTTCCATTTGAATTCAAGGCCGCTAGCCTTTAGCTGGCCTTCCTATTTACATTGGCTATGTTGGTCATCGGTATACAGATGTAGATGGTTGGTGTACGTACTATGATATAAAGCATGATGGTTTAATTTTCTCTCTCCTCTCTTCATTTCCTCTCCTAACTTCTCACTCTTCCTTTCCTCTCTCTCTAAATTTCTCTTACACAACCTTTCCTTCTCCTTTACTCCACACATACATTCACTCTCATCTTCTACCCTTACCTTAGTCTCTTACATTTCAAATCTGCCCCTTAACTCCATTATGCCACCTAAGAAGCTTCAACTACAGAAAAAGAAGCAGAAGATGGCTGCCGCTTCATCTTCATGAAGCCTAGGTAGAGATTTGTTGTCAAACCATGAGTATGCCAAGGAGAGAAAGAAGAAACTACAAAGGATGATATTCATAAATCAACAATACTTTGATTGGGCTCTTTTACAAGAATGTGGGATGGATGAGAGGATTCGACAGATTGCTCTAAACAAGACTTGGTTTAGAATGTATGAGATCAAGGAACTAACTTTAAAAAATGTTGCCATTAAGTTCTTATCTACTTTGTAGTTAGAGAGAGATGGGAAAATGTCCATTATCACCTTCCAAGCATATGGGGATATTCATGTGATCGAACTTAATTGGATTGGTTACTTCTTGGGATTATACGATGAGGAAGGGGTAGATTTGCCTAACTCCTGGTCCACTAATATGATTGTTGAAAGATTTTGGTACTAGCTGATTCAACCAAGGAGGGATGACTTTGTACCTTCCAAGTCGCTTGCCACTACTTTTGCAGCAGTAGAGCACATGTTTCTCTACCACATTCTTGCCTACACTATTAATTGTAAGAAAACCAACCACAACAAGAAAACAAGTTTTGATATGTATTATCTATACAGCTTGATTTTTGGGTATCAGATTGATCTTGGGGTAGAAGTAGCTAATTTCATTTATAGACAAGTAGATGATACTATGACTTAGGTCATATTTTGTGGTGGTTATATTACAACATTGTTGAAAGGAATAGGGATTTTTCAACAACCTAAAGGGGATGAGGGTATTCCTTATAAGCTTATCTCAGCTGTACCCTTTAGGGGTTGGGGATTGTTTAAGATAAACAATGGGGAAAATCCAAAATCCTCTTGTTGCACGAGCTTCTACATCCTATCTTCGTCCTCAAGTTGGTAGTTATGAATTGTTGAGTGCAGAAATTAGAGAAGTCCAAGATGAAATTCAAAAAGAAAGGAAGAAGCACAAGAAGTTCTGGACTACTATGTCTAATATGCTAAAGTTTGCTATATCTTGTTTCCAGCCAGTAGCTGTAAAGCAGCTACATTATGAGACTTCTAGTGAGGAGACTAGCAACACAACGCGAGACAGTTAGAGCCTTGCAGACCTTTCTAATATTTTCTATGTTATATTTTTGTTTTTGTTTTATTTTTATTTTATTTCTTTTTTTTTTACTTTGCTGTTAGGTTATTTTTATTCAGGACCCCTTTGATTGGGTAACTCTAGATAATTGTTTCTACTTTATACTTTTGAGTACACTTTTATCCTATATTTGCTCTTTCATTTTCTTCGTGTTTGTAGAGATAGGTTTGATTTGAAATAGATGCTCTTCTTAGTGATTTCATGATTGGAATTCCCCTTGTTACTGAAAACTTAAAACCAAGGAAGTATCAATTTTTCATTTTCTGTGAATTTTCATTTTATTTTATTTCCAATTATACACTGAATTGGAGATAGTGTGGATACTGTTTATTTTAAAGTAGGGGGAAGGAAATATTGGAAATGGAGTTTCAATCGAATATCATAACATTTGATGCCTTATTTATAAACAGTTATACTTCCCTATCAACTTGAACTTCATTTATTCTTAAATATCTAGCAATTTTTAGACCAAATTTTTGAATTTCTTGTTTAGAATCTAGAGATTATACAAAGAAAATTATTAGCATCCGATTGTGATTTGCTAGAATAATTGAGTTACTAAGGTGCCATACTCACTATTATTGTGATTTTTGTACTTAGATAAAATTAATTAGTTAAATCTTTAGGAACCCAATTTACCTAGTTTTTAGCCTTAGAATTTGAAGTTTGAAAGTCGGTCGAG
This sequence comes from Lumnitzera littorea, assembly GCA_024138015.1. NCBI lineage: Eukaryota > Viridiplantae > Streptophyta > Magnoliopsida > Myrtales > Combretaceae > Lumnitzera > Lumnitzera littorea. The sequence goes on from JAMXBB010000010.1 coordinate 29,376,110, forward strand.
TCCTTAAGTGAAAAGTAAATAGGCTCACTTCTATGCAAGGTTAGTTAGTATATTTTACTTTTAGTTATTCTAACGGTACTTTAACACTTAGTGAAAGAGGTAAGTGAAGCTTTATATCTAGTAATTCCTATAAAAGAAGTTTGAAAAATTTTAATGAGCATTAAAAAAAAAAGTTATGAAATTAGAGCCTTTACTCCAATAACTCAAGTAATTAAGCTAAGAGTATTGTAACTTGAATGTTAGAGTGAGGAAGAGTCCGTAGGGGTCCCATTAAAACCTGGTCACTTAGGTGATGAGCTTAGGATGTGCCGACTCAATGTACTCACTATAACGAGAAGGGCAAAAAGGCAAAGTTTAGTATCTAAACTAAAAATAAAAGAAAAAAAGAAAAAAAGAGGAAAAGAAAGAAAAATGGAAACTTTGAATTTAATTCAAGAAATGAATTAAGGCTTGTAATAAAGAGGAAGAAAACCTAGGGATAGAGTAGATACCATATGCTTTTACTACCTTGTTAACTTATTTGTTGGGATAATCAGAGGGATAATATGCTTGCTAACAGCTTCGAAGTTTAAATGGGTATTTTTATTTCTAGGACTAAGTATCTACTTTTGAAATAGAAATCATAGGCTAAACGCTTAGATTAAATTTTCTTTTTTCTCTAGAATGGCTTATTAATTTCAATTGTAGTACTTTGATCACATATTTTGGTTTGGTTCAAGAGGTGGGCATTATAAATCAATAAGTCTAAAAGTATGAAATATCAGATGCTTGGATTTATAATTGGAAAATTTGTATTTAAAGAACACTAAGCTAAACTCAAGAAGGGGTGTGAATTGAGTTTAGAGGACAAGTTACAATTCTTTTCAAAATTAAGCATTAAAAGTAACAATGATCATAATCAAGATAATGATAAAATAATAATAAGTGTGGAAATTAAAAGAGATAGGGATGAGAAGATCAAGCTTGGATATAATGTAGAGTTCGGACTGCTCCCTACTCTCCACGAATACACAATGCCTCCAATCGAGGACTTCACACCACTTTATTAATTTCTCAATTCAAGCCCTAAGAGCTACACACATAAACTTGAATATATAAGTTTCATACTCTCAACTCTTAACACAAATCACAATCTCAACTTACATCAGAAAACTCAATCTCAAGGATTATTAGTGTAGTGCTTTTAACTCTTAATACTTTATAACTAATAGCTTACAAGCATTATACTTCAAATCTCTCTAAATATTAGCAAATTAAGGCACAAGAGACAATGAGAATAATAGACAATAAGAACACAAAAGAATATTGGAATATTGTAGCAAAAGATCAGTTCTCTCTTATCGTTGGTCGGGTTGTTGAGCATTTATATCATCTTATTCAAATCTTCCTGTTATTGTGCATAAATGCTCCAACGGCTAGTTGAATCAAACTTACCTGTATGCTGGTACCTTACCCTTACTAGCAAGCCAGTAATAAATTGCACTACCGATATGAACACTGGCAAGTGAACCAGCATGCCAGCTCCTTCAAGCCAGTGAGCTCTTCTTTATGCTTTTCAGGGCTTTATACCGTCAGCCTAGTTCTTCCTTGAGCTGTTATGCTGGTAACCCAAATAATACCTTAAAATACTTTTGACAATCGACAAACAAATATACTTTGTCATCTATCTTCAAGATCATTTGATCATCACTCAAGAATTAAATTTTTTATAGAGATAATTGATATACTTAATTATTAAGCAAATTAATTGATATTATTCAATTACCTTAATATAATCAAATAATACTTAGTTTAATCATCAACTTGTTTTGTTCTCTTCAAAAACAACATGTTTAATTATGGACTTTTTGCTTTGTTCTCACCAAAATCAAATAATGAACCCTATGTTCAATAATCTCTCCCTTTTTGATGAGGGCAAAACTCTTATACTTTAAATGCTCCCCCTAAATCTAGTACTCCTCATAAATTAAGCATTTGGTTTCAATATATTTAGCAATTAAAAAGACTAATGGAATGCTTTCAAAAAGGGAGTATTGATGTGCTTAGGAACCAAGTCTCACTTCTTAATAACTTTACATTAAGAATATATCAATCTTTCAAAGAATTAAGATATGCCAAAGTTATAGGATTAATATCATCTTTTGAGTAACTATTATCAATTCAACTTAATACACTTTTGACACTTTAACAACTTGAAAATTTCTCCCCCTTTGGCCCCATTAAAAAGAGGAGGATCCAGGCGGTGAAGAGGGAAGAGGATTCAAGTTAAAATTTTGTCATAATCCTAACTTAAGCCTTAAGATATACTCCCCACAAAAGCGTAATCAAAGAAACTAAAAACCATGCCAAATAAGATCACCATAATGAATTCATTAAGATCAGTCCATACCATTCTAAATGTTAAAAAACATAAGCCAACTATGAGGAGTTTAATAACTCTATGAGATACATAAACCATAAGTAGTAAATAATATAGACAAGCAACATAAGCAGCAAAAGCCAAGATAATAACTAAGGCAAGATAATAGAAAGTAACAATAATAGTGACCAATGGCTAAGTTCATAACATAAGATAAACAAAAAGAAGAGCATATACAAAATAAATTGGAAGTTGGCAATTCATGCATCTTATAGACCATCATCTTTGAGTTAGAGGAGGAATGAGGCAAGATGGGTAGTGGTAGTTCATCTAGAAGTGGCTATAGTTCATCAAGTTGGCGTTGTAATGGTGGATGGGGTTTGGTAGAGAAAGAAAGTCACATGAAGGAGAAGAGAAGAGTGTGATTTGAAGAGGTGAGGGAATTGATGAGAGATTTGTGGGTTTAGAGATGATTTATGAGGGTTTAAAAATGATGGATCGAAGAGAGAGAAGGATTCTATGGTTTGGGGGAAGAGAAAGAGGGTTTTTATGATGAAGAAGGGAAGAGAGAGAAAGGATTGACACTGTTTGCACTTGAAAATAGAGGCACCATCATGTTGGTAGTGTAGGGAGTCGGTATGCCAATTCTGGGAATAGAATCGTTAAAATTTTGTTATAGAAAATAGTATACTAGCATGTCGATTCTTAGAATAAAATAGATTGTATCTTCTTATCTAGCATGGTATACCAGCATGCTGGTAGTTCTAGGTACTGTCATGTTGGTATTCTGCAATTTTACAGAAACTTGCTTAAATTCACTTCATTTGTCTAAGTTGCCAACTCAAGTTTATTTTAAATGATTTAATGAGTATTCTAATATTTCAAGTAAGTTTATTTGAGTTTGTTAAGGTTTGAAAAAATTAAATTTTAACTAGATGGCTAAGATTTATTCGAATCAAATCTATAGAGCTAAGTAATTCATGATAAAGTGAAAGTGTCCATGTATGACCAAATTATGAGCATAGGTATTGAGTTTTTGCACACCAACACTTCAAGCAAATTTCAAATATATGTTTGAGCATAGTAGGCACAAATCATAGCTTTAAGGCTCTATAAATTGTAAAATCAGTACTTAAGTTCCTAATTATACAAGTGGCTAGAGAGTAAGTAGAGATCCTTTCTCAATATTCAAGAGGAGTTTATGCTTCAAACATGTTAAAAGATATTAAGAGACATAAAAGATACATAATCAAGCTAAGCAACATCCATATAGGTAAGAAATGCTTCATATTGCACTTAGAACCAAAAAAGGGTCTAGAGAGGCCAAATATGTACGAAATTCAAATCAAGCTAGTTTGATCACTTAAATATGATTTAGGGATGAAAATAAACATATGAGGCCCAGTTTTGAGCATAGAAACCAATGCATGATAAATTTATGCATATATAAATTTAGATAAGCATGAATGACTTTAAATGTGCTCAAAATATGTTAAACACCATGTTTTATGCATGAAATCCATATGACCATGTTTCTTAGGTCCAATTGAGTGTGAAAAGTTTGTATCTTAGCAACATTAGCAAGATTTAACAAAATTAAGTTATTAGTTGCTACAAAGTTCATTATTAAGCCATGCAAATGTATGAATGACTAATTTTGAGCAATAAGGCTTAGTTATCACAAATCAATAGTTTAAGCAGATTTCAACATCATATTCAAGCATGTTGAAAGAAAGATATCACAACAAGGATTCAAAGGTTTATAATCATCAAAATCAACTATTGAATACAAATTGTGCTTAATAACATACTTACATATTAAATCAAGCTTATGATAATTTGGTACTCTAAGTAAGTTTTAATCGTACTTATAGATACAATGATGGCATGATTAAGACATGTAGTATGCAAATTGACAAAATGATTACATGACTTTCCAAACAATAGTAAGAGCCTAAATTGTGTCTAAGAGAGTCAAAATTGCACAAAAATAAAACTTTGCCAATTTAATCATTCAACCATAATCTATAGACAAAATTAAACATACAGGAATTGGATTTGAACATGGAAATTAAAACATGGCAAAATTGTGCATATGATCCTAAATATACATGAGTAACTTCAAATGTACACAAAATGTGTAAACCCTATATAATCACTAGTCTAAACCTAAATTTAAGTCCAAGTGTCCTAGATGATACTATGAGTTAATAAGGTTAGAAATGATAAAATTTTTTATAAAATTTAGAAACCGAATATGTATCGATCGTAAAAATCTTAAAAATTGATTGAAATCTAAATTGCGTACAAAAACCTTAATTTACATATAATTATTTTATTTTATTTTATGTTATTTTTATTTTTCTTCCCTTTTTCTTTCTTTTTCTTTTCCTTTTCCTTCTTCTTATTTTTTTCCCTCTTCTACATGATTTTCTAGCTATTTTTACAGCTACCCTTGTGCTCAATTCACTTGTGTAAGTGTCCGATAATTAAGGGATAAAGGACAATTACATAAAGTAAATGTCTTATCCTCATTAATACTTAATCTATTAGGATTTGTTCGTTTCTTTTCTATCTTTATTTACTTCAATTCCCCTGCTCATTCATTCCTAGAAAGTTACAAACCAAAAAAAAAAAAAGAAAAAAGAAAACTAAAGCTAACACACACATAACAAGGAAACCAAACTGAAAGGGAAAAGAGTAGAAAAAAAGAAACCAAAACAAAACACACACTACAGATTAATTAGAAGAAGAAGAAGATTTGATTAATTGATTTACTAGAGGATTTGAGTAGGTTATTATTTAATTTTGTACATGTATATATACTTTATACTATGTACATATATATTGTGTAATTGTTATTTTTCTTTTATTGTATTTTATGTATTACATGTATGTATGCACAAAGGTATATGTATATTGTGTATGGTCTAAAGTATGTACATGTATGTGTATAATATAGATATACTATGTATTTCCTTATGTATATGTATGTATATATAAATAAGAATACATATGGTATGTATTTAGTACTTTCACTATTTAGGTATTGATATATATATGTATGTACACATGAATATATATATGTACATAGTATTTTTTTTTCTTGAGTATGTATGTATAAATGAATATAGATATGTGTATATACTTAGCAATTCTTTTAGTATATGATATGCATATACATGCATTATGTAATTTCGTATATATATGTGTACATATGTCTATGTACCTATTTCGTATTTTTTGTATATATATATATATATATGTGTGTGTATGTGTATAATAATAAGTATATATATGTATATACTTAGTATGTTTAATTTGTAAAATTTATGTATATATATGTACTCATTAATTTTCATATATGGAGTATATACATGTATGCGTATAATAATATGTATATATACTTAATAATTTCCAAGTATGCAAAATTTTTATATAATTGTATATATATATGTTGCTAACATGTAGGTATATATATATATATTATTAATAATATTTGTACTTTAGTATATATATATACGTATATAGTATGATCATATATGTACATAAGTATATAAAGTATAAATAAGTGTATAATATACTTGTACATAATATATAAATGAGGATAGAATAATTTAATATATAACGTATCATGTACTTATAAACATACGTATATGAATAGTGACATATATATAAAAATACAAGTATAATTAAATAGTGAATACATAATACTATTATAATAATTTAATAAATAAAGTAAGATAATATATATATAATAAAATAGAAAATAATAGAAAATCTAGACAAATGTGTAAGCTTGACACGTGGTACTCTCATGTGTTGCCGCTTACCATTTGTTATAAATTAATTAATTTTCGTAATTAATAATAATTAATTAATTAAGTAGAAAAATAATAAATTAGAAAAAATTGAATTAATAATTCTAAAATCTCAAAAATAGGTAAAAATAAGTAATTATAGTAAAACAAGAAAATTATCAATTGTATAATTTAAATAACTATTAAATTATAAATATACTAAGAAAAAGCTTAAATTGATATTTTATATCTTTATAAGTTAAAATAATCAATTTTGTGATATTTTTATATCACAGTCAAAACTGCGAGTTACGTCCAAAATGGATCTCGTTACGAGAAAATACGTTCAAAAACAATTGAAATGGGCCATAAGTTCATAGAGATCCAAGCTAAATTAAAAAAGCTATAAGGGATTCGATAAAAAACTTAAATCAACGGTTTCATGCAACTGAGTTAAGCAAATAATATGAATTATGATACTAGTTTAGCTTTAAATTCCTAAATTTACTATTTTTTATATTCCTTAAGCTTAGGTGATCTTGACTTTGATCCTGAGTTACCATCAGACTACTACGACCCTTGAGTAGATTATTGTTGGGTAAGTTTTTCCTAATAATTTTATACTTGCTTGTGTTTGTAATTAGTTAATATAAATTGTGATTAATAATTGAATATTATGTATGGTTGAGTTATGCTTGTGTATGATACTGTTTGTTGATAGTGAATTTACTTTAAAGTATGATAACATATTGATTGTTGCATAGTAGATTTGATAGGAACTTATTGTCTGTAACCTTATTGATCATTGAATAATAAGACTTAATTTTATTCGACTTGAAAGAACTAAACCGAATCATGCATAATCATACACTGCATAACTAATTTCAACGGTCACATCACATAGAAATAACGAGAGGCTATACTTGGGTTGATTATTTGTAGTTATAGATTTCATATGGTGCACATGTACAATATGACCTTACCTTAGCTCGTGGGATCACTAGGTGTTGGAGGCACCAATCGCTTGGTTAAGGGTCAAGTCTAGAAGTCTCCGTTTAGGGGTGAGTGAGGGTTGTATGAACCTATTTACAATCATATATAGAACTCGTTTTTGATAAAAACTAAAAATTGGATATACCATTGTATTTTGACTATGAAACGCGGAGTTTCATTATGATATAAGTTCTAGTATGATATCCGGATCTGACTATTGTCAATGTATCTCTAACCTTGACTTTGGAGGGTATTAAATCTAAGTTACATGCAGTATCTGGTCACTTGCATATATTTGTTTGGCATACTAATTGTTCACGCATTCATTTGATTGAATTTAATTAATGTATAACTTAATTGCTATATGGTTAAGGGGATTATTTCTCTAAGCTAATTAGCTTATACCTCTATAGTCTTCTTTCATAAGCTGAGCTATTTGTGGAGTCAAGCCGTCATATACCTGAGGTTAGTTGTACATCAGGGGGTTGATGTAAAAGTAAGATATGATAAGAGTGCATGTATGATAATGTATTTAGATTTCAAATCTTATTATATAGTAAGATGATACCAGTTTGTATTAAGTACTATTATAAACTTCTTACCTGTAAATTTCTATATAAATATGTGTTTTATATTTCAATAGCTTGTTATTATTATCATGAAATGATATTACTAGTACCTACACAACTCTAGGTTGTTCGTTGTAATAGTAGCCTTGTATGTCATATGAAGGGTTGTCAATTGAGTGAGAAATCAATATACAGTTCTTTGTATGGTAAATGGTGATTGCCACAACTAATCCCCTCAAGTTTCTTGAGTTGCTCTCATTTAAGTTCCTACAAAAATATGTAATTGTTTCTTTGGTATCCACGTAAGTTTAGGTCATTTGTGGTTAGTAGCAATGATATATCCTTTTTCTTTTGGAATCCAAACCATTTTCCCTTTGTTATATAGGGACGGATTGTGACGTATTGCATAAGTATGTGCAATATGACCATATCCTCTACAATAATTTCAAGTTTTATTTGATGCCTTAACAAAGTAGCTTTTGGATGCTTTATACACATTTTCTTTAATATAACCAATTCCAGTTTTGTTTAACCTTTGCCTTTGTGTCCCAAGTATTTTTTTTAAGTTTTTCTCTCCATTTACAAATTTTGCCATTGTCTTCCTCGAACCATCTAAGCTAGATTTTAGGATTGAGTTTTCGATTTCAAGTCAACCTAACTTGTCAAGCATAGCTTCATCATTTTTTGCCTTAATTTTAAGTTCTTTCATTTCCTTTTTATAATTCTCATTGGCTTCCTTGAATTTGCTATTTTCAGCTATCAATTCATTGTTTCTAATACTTAGCTCTTCATTTTCCTTTACCAGTTTCTTAATCTCAATTTTCAAATATTCATTATCCTTTTCTAACCCTTCTTTTACATTAACTACCTTATTATGTTGATTTCTAAATAGATCAATTCACTTCTTATTTCAATCATCATTTGTTTCATCATCTTGTTCTTTTTTTGAGCTTTAATAAATTCTTTAAGTAACTTATCATACATATTTTTGAGCTTATCAAATGAGGAACATACCTCATTATCCATGGCCATGAAGCACATTTCTCCATTCGAGTCACTTGAATCACTATCACTCCAAGTTGCCATCATAGCTTTTCTCCTTGCTCTTTTCTCGACCTTCTTAAGATCCAGGCAATATTGTTGAATGTAACCTAGTTTTTGGTAATTATAGCACTTGATTGCTTCCTTTTTCTCCTTCCTTGACCAAGATATGTTTTTATCCTTATCTTTTGCCAATTTCCTATTGAACTTCATGAATTTATTGAAATTTCTTATGATTATGGCTACATCATTATCATCCTCTCTTTCATCGCTACTTGAGCTCTCCTTGGTTGCCGTCAAAGCAATTGTTTTCTTCTTAGATTCTTCTCCTTGTCTTTTAACCATCTCATAAGTTTTAAGAGTTACAAGGTGTTGTTCTTTTAGCATTGTGTTAAGATCATGAGCTTCCTCGATCGTGATTATCTTAGCTTCCCAATCTCTTGGCAAAAACCTAAGGATTTTAGAATTTATTTCAAGGTTAGTAAGTGTCTTTCCAATAACACTCAAAGGATTGATGATATTGATAAATCTATTATGCATCTCATCAATAGTTTCGTTTAGATACATTCTAAAGTTTTCAAATTTTCGACATAATAAGCTTATCTTTGTATCCCTTACTTGGCTAGTTTCTTTATATGTACTTTTTAATTCTTCCTAAATTTCCTTAGCACTCTTGCATATACAAACTCTATTAAAGTCATTTTCATTAATAATACAATGCAAGATATTCATAGCTATTTCATTTAAGTATAATAACTTCTAATCATTATCAATGTAATTATCTTCTTCCTTACCTTCTATCTTAAATGGTCTTTTATTTACTACTTGCCACAACAATTTATTTTGCGCTTTTAAGAATATACCCATTGATAAGATTTGGGATACCACTCTATCAGGACCCTAAAGGGGGCCTAGTAGGATTACTTAAAATTTCCATAACATATGTGTACGCATGATATGAAAACCACCTTGTAAGTCAAAGATTGCAAGACTCTAAATAATAAATCACTAAGATTACTGATTTTCAAGTGATTAATTTATTGTAACATAACATAACATAACATATAATTATAAATAACTATGGATGTCTGATATCCTACAGTCCCTCAAAACTGCAGAGAATCGATATCCCCTACCAAAAATAAGACAGGATATACTAACATAAAAAAAATATGCAAGAAAAATTAAATTATAGTAAGTTCTAACATATAAATATTTTCTACAAAGAATGTTTATGTGACATCTAAAGAGTACTCAGCTACTTCTAATATTAGTATACATATCTTCATCTTGCACTTGGCACTCGACACTTATCCCAATCCCATCGTAAGTAAGCCTGTAAGAGAAACTAAGGGGGGATGAGCATAAAACAACTCAATAAGTTTGTCCCTCACCACCACCGTTCAAGCAAGTTAGCACACATTATTATCACATATGCAAGCAAGCTATCTATATACAAAATGAATGCAGGCGCGATGAATGATAGCAACACATCCATAGGAGTCTAGAACTATGGAAGATGTACAATTACGTCGTCTACACTTCGATTATCCTTTGTACTTACCTGCATAAGGCACCTTAGCTTACCCTCATAAGTCTACCTAGGGGCACCACTCCTCTAGGCAACACTTGACTATTACCCTAGTCGAAAAAAAAAAAAGTTCCAATCTAAATAGGTGGATCCCAAACTAGGACCGTCCACCATCCAAGGCCCCTCGGGCACAAACATGTGAGTTCTCTCGTTATCAATTGGAGATCCCACGCTAGCTTTGCCTTAACGTTACAATATTATTTATGGCTTTATGAGCCCTTATAGAGATCATACAAAAAATATGTTTAAGAGTAGAAAAGCTTTTTCCAAAAACACTTTTCTCAAGATTTTTGCAAAGCTAGCACTCTCCATTCATACTTTTATCGAGTCATAAACATGCGACAAGTATAATTAGTTATTTTGGTCTAATACTTATATTTATCAATTTAAAAAGATAATCATATAAATGATAGCAAACAAGCAAAGCAGTCATCCAGACTAGTAAGCAGTAAAACCTCATACGAGTAACACATACAAGCAAGTAGTAGGTCATTAGAACTCCCTCACTTGGATTATAGCTCATTCTCCAAGTCTTTGGGGTTTCTAGAACTCGATATTGAACGCCTAAATCAAAATAGCAAAACTTATAAGTATTCTGAGAAGTCAAACTCCTTAATTAACCAAAAGTCTATTATAGTTTGTCTAATTTGCCCTAATATAACCCAAGTATAATGTGTATAGGGTTACCATACTCAATGAGATTAATAGTAACTATTTTCTTATATTTGTAAGTTATGAGACTACTTTTATGTATTTAGTAATTTTTTCATTCTAATTCCGATATTTACGAACTTATAGTCGTTTTTCATCGTTTTTAGATGCACGTTCACATGGAGATGTTTGTTTTGGATGTTAAGACCTGTATTTTACGATATAGGCTAAATTTATTGAAATTTTAACTCATTGAAGCTTAATTATTCTTATTGCTTATATTTATATCTTATTTTAGTATTTAATGATTTCATTAGCCATTAGCTTTTTACATTTAGGGAATTTTACATTGGTATTACTAATCTATGTACTTAATTAAGTTTAATCTAATTTAGGAAGTGTATTAGGGTTTACTAATTTATGTACCTAATTCTTATGTACTCTTTTCAATTCTTATTTTATAAACCTATGTTTATGTCATTACTTACATCATCAATCGCATGTGTCATCGCTTATGTCATCATTTGCTTATGTCATAGCTTATTTAATCATTTGATAATGTCATGACTTATGTAATCATTCTTTACATATAAATATATATATATATATCCTTATGTATGTATATCCTTATGTACTCATACATATGTTATATACATACCTATACTTCTAATATACTAATATGTATACTTATGTACTTATATATATACCCAAATACACATACGGTGGCATACGTATTTTTATACGTATTTTCGTATGCCTTATTTACCCTCTTAAGAAAGCTTCTCAAATTTTATCTTTTTGTATTTTAAGGGTGTATTTAGCATGGTATATGTATTTATAGTTAGTATATGCCTTATTTTAGGTTATGTATATAATGAATACTTATGTACAAAGGTCTCTACACTTGTATTTCTCTAGTATACTCTTATGTACATATATTTAAAGACATATACACATGCATCTTCTTCCACTTTACAATGACTTCTACTCTTCTACACTTAAAGATTGAAACTTTAGGCCTTAATCAACATATATATACACAACACATAACTACTTAACCTAACCTAACTCTTCATCTAACTAGTAAAGAATATGAAGTAAGACATAGTAACATAAGAATATACCTTAATTTGCTCTTGAATATCGATGCAAAGTTGAAAAGTAAAGAAGAGTAAAATGGAAAGGGAAGATACGGTTAGGAAAAGAGAAGAAGAAAGGGGCATTGTTTTATGTTCTTTTGTTTTTGAAAAGAAAAACAAGTGGGGTCTAGGAAAGGAAAAGAAGTGGACAACAAAAAAAGTTGGAAGAAGGAAGAAAAATCTAAAAGAAAAGAAAAGAAAAGAAAAGAAATCATTAGATGACTTAGATATTTTCTTAAGTGTAAGTGTCTTTTGTTGACTTTTCCACATATTGACTTTAGTCAACATGTGTTGACTTGGTCAACTTTTCAAAAATAAATGCCATTTTGTGTATATAATGAAGTAATTACGGAAAATTAGGAGAAAGATTAAGGAAATGAAAGGAAATAAGAAGTTTAGTGAATTGATTAGTAAAAATAGATAATGAGATCTTTCATTAGGTATTTATATCCTATATATACCATTTGGTAAGTTACTTAGTATAATTAAGATGAAAAGTGTCATTTAAGGTATTAATGTTCACTACATGTAACCTAAGCATTAACTAAACCCTTAACTCTATGTAATACTAACCTAATTAGATACTTAGAAGATAAATGTGATTTATGATGCAATATCTTAGTTTCTAATTGATTATTTTAGTACTCTAAATATTTATGCATGATTGAAAGTTATCTTTAGTTGTTTATTAATGAAATGCCAAAATATGGAGGATATATTTTCATTTAGAGTTTTAGGATAAATTATGTTGGATTAATGCTTTTATATCCTTAAAATAATAGTTTTAGGGTTTTTATTACTTCCAAATACAATCTCTAGTGTTTTTACACATTTAGAATTTAATATATTCATAGGCGATTAAGTCTTCTATTGTTATCTTAGGGTTTTGATGAGGTTTAAGGTTAACTTTTGTAGTTACATATACTTAAGGTTTTAAGATCTTCGTCTATGATTAGAGATTCAATTGATAATTTAAGGTTTTTCATATTCACTTTAGGTCTTGAATTGAGATTTTAATCGATTTTAAATCTCATTGGCTCTATTGGCTTCAGAAAATCATGTACAGTTTGGGCGTTTGATTCTATACTTAGAAAGATAGATTCGTGGGGTTTACACCAACTCTACCAAATACCGAAGCCCAACTCATCCATTCTTTGCTTGAGCCTATCATTTGGTCATTTATTTCTGCTTACATTATTTAGATTTCCTTTTTATTGTATTTTTCCTAAATTACCTTCATATTTATTTTGTATTTACAGGAATACTTCTAGGATATCATTTTTAGTATTTTGCCCCTATGTATAAATAGAGCACATATATAGGGTTTTAGCCAAACTTGAAATTTTAATAAAAAAACCCTTGTGACTTTTCTTTTGGAAGACTTCCCTTTACCTGCTCTTATCAATCCTTTTAGTAAGAATTGTGGTGAGCAATCCTATCACTCGAATTAGTGTGTTACATCCGAAGAGTCTTAGGTTGTGTTGGATCTTATCAGTGTGTCATATCCAGCTTAATAACTCATGGATTTGCTAAACTCACATTTTATTTTTTTGTTTTTGTTTTTTATGGTGCCTCTCCGTGTATACAATGCCGAAAATGCATCAACTTCAGTGATATCAGAGCACAGTTTCGACGATAGAGTGTGCTAGGTTCCATAAAGTTTTTGTTTATGTACTGTTGATGGCTGCTATGTTTTCCCGTAGCTATCACAGTGAGTATGCTAGAGTTACTGTTTTGTATTTAAGATAGTACTGATTCATTGGTTTTGTTGTGCTATGAAGAGTTTATTTACCAAAGAATTATGATTTGAGGATATGACACTACATTGTAATGTTTTCTTTCAATTGGAAAAGAAAGTACTGAAGGATGTATAAAGGCCTTTGTTGGGGTTTCACAAACTTTATAGTAAGCATATTTGCTGTGTTGTGATGGATACACAAAGAGTAACTTAGGGTTTTGAAATTGCGAGCAGTCTTGAGAGTCATAAGGGTTTACGCCCAAATACTCAAATATTGTAGTAGGTATTGTTGGTGGGAGTTACTTTGTCATATTACGGCTTCATTGTTCCTAGTGCTACTTCCATCGTGGGTTAAAAGTGAGTTGTGAAGTGGGTGGTTGGCACTCGGATTGATGATCAGAGTTCGTATTTGAAAGGAAGGTTTGGTGTTTATTGCTACGGCTGTGGTAGCAACGGCCGACAAAGGTGCTGTGGCTAGTGTCAAGAGTTACTGTATATTGAACAGTGGTATGCTGTAACGTGTAGTGGTGACGCTGGTTGTGGTGTTGCTGTGTGAGTTGTTATTGACTTTTGCGATTAGGGTTTTTATGTAGTTACAGTAGATCCTTGTTGTGAATAGTGGCAAGTGGTAAATCGTGTGTGTGTAAGTCCGTGGGTTTTGGTCTAGTAGTCGCCTGAGTTGAGTGGGTTTGCTAGTAGTGTATCGCTGTGGCAGTGCTACTCTGTTTAGCAGTGTAAAGAGGTGCTAGTGTTTAGTGTGTTGTTCTATTTAAATTGCAACTGAATTGAGATAATGTCCGAGCTCGAGTTCAATCCAAAGTGCCAAAGTGAATTGGGGCAGTGATAAGACCGAGCTATTTTGTGTCATCACCGCACTGCTATTGTCGAGTTCTAAGCAGGGGTCCAAGCCTCTTCAAAAATTGCAGTCAGTAGTTGAACATAGTAGGTGTTTTTGAAGTGTCAAACCGCTAATCTAGTCACCAAGTTGCTGAGGAAATCCTTATTTGTCGACTTGAATGAGCGGTTGGATCATCTAGTCCGGACTGCCGAAATGAACTATTCCGAGCTGATTCAGGTTCCTATCAGTTGTACAATTGACAAGTGAAGCACTATCCGAGCTATTTTGTATGCGTGCCAAGCCACTGAATTAGAGGCGAGGTGATCTATTAATTTACTGCCGAGCTGGTTTGTCATGTCTAAGCTAAAGTGACCGAGCTGAATTGAAGGTCGAATAGGTGTAATCGTGCCGAGCTGTAGCTTGATCAGTAAATACAGTGTTGTTGAATTGCTATACTCCAACCACGAGGCTGTTACGTTACCTTTCTCCGATCTGTTGTGTACAGTGCATATGGCATACCGATATAGCCATACTTGAGTTGCAGTTGCCGTACTGATACTTATTGGCCGAACTGGACAATAGCCAAGTAGAATTTTCGTGCAGTCCCTCCATTGCCGAGCTCTAGTGTGTGCTATCTTGTTTGTGTACGTGTTGGAAGTGAAGTACCAAGTTGTCCTAAAGCTAGTGAACTGTTGTGCTAAGTATATGTCGAGCTAACTTGAGTAGTGATCTGAGGTGCCAGCTTATTGTGCCTGTACTATTTGATCGAGCAACTTGCCGTCATGCCGAACTGTTGCTATTCGATCTTAGAGAGCTGTTGTTTCCCTTGCCTTGCTGAGCTAATGAAGTGTGAATCTGAATGACAAAGTGTAAATCCGAACTGATGTTAATTATCCGAGCCACTACATTACTTGACCGAGCTGATTTATACCCCTAGCACTATTGAGTTATACCGAGCAGTAGTGACTTTTTGTACTGTTGTGCTCGTTTGAAACCAAGCTGAGATTGTACCATACTGTACAACTTGGAGATTTACTGAACTAACCAAATTAGGTGCCTAGCTGAACAGTATAGTTGTTATTCGAGCTATTGTATTCCAAAGGTTCTGAGCTTACACATCCAAGCTGAAGTGTGTCTGAACTCTAAGCTAGTTTAACTCTTTATTTACCAAGATGAATTGCAGCCGTTGTCTGAGCCCTTATCATAAGTATATTGTGCTGTTGTCTATATAATTATGTATTTTACGTGCTGAGCTGAAGTACATTAGCAATCTGCACTCTAAGTTGCTGAGCTGAATTGAGCTACTGTAGTGTGTATTATATCGTTGCATCTATTGAATTACAAAGTCAAGGCATTGAAACTTATACGTGATCGAGCTTTTGCAACTTTAAAAGCTATTAAGCTATTGCCAGGAGGAGAATTGTGTAGGAAGTTAAGTTGAACACGTGTGTACAAGCTCAAGGAGAATGGCAAAGAGATTATAGACGTGTAAGGAAAGGATCCCACAATTACTCGTGTCCAAGTACAACTGTGCCTTACGTCCAAGCGTATTGTGTACGTGTTCAAGGTCTGAGGTCGACAAAGAAGCATCCATTTCTAAGTTGCTGAATTATACGATGTGCCATACTGTTCATTCTCCACAAGTATTGAATGAAATCGTCTATCTAAATTGTAGGTGAGTGTACTTGCCCTGCTATCCTCCACCATTTGCGAATAAGTGCTCCTTTATTTTAAACCCACAAACTTGAGGATTCGAGCTTATTGTGAGTGTGCTTAGTTGCCCACTGAATTTGGACATATTAGTAGCATGTGAGCTATTATGGATTACAATTACAAAACTACCAAGCTGTGATTGATGCCATTGTTGAGGTGATTTATTCAAGCTATCTCTGAACCAACATGTGGCAATTTTAGTATCCATCAAAGATTATAGATTGTGGTGCCAATAATCATTTAAGCTCAAATTTTATCTCGTGGCAATGGAGAAATTTTACATAAAGGTGAGACTTAAATAGGGTAATATATTAATTTAGGTTAGTTGCTACCCTATGAATTTTATCTCAAAGATTGTTATTGGAAGGTTGGGTTATGAAACTACCGACTACTCAAATCTATATGATTTTGTTTAAAATAATAAAGTGATTCGAGTAACGAAACAAGCAAGAATAGCCTTCTCCATTGGAAAATTTCACGATGAAATTTTATTCGATGTTGCTGACATTGGAGATTGTTACATATGTTTGGGTTCTCAATGGAAGATGAACCATAACTTGAGCTATACACCCTTGAAGAATACTTATTCCTTCTATGATAGAGAACAAGTTGTGCTCTATCCTATCTCTCTGGCTAATCTTGAAGATGATTTAAGAATTATTAAGAAGGGGATGATGATAGGATTCAAGTACCGACCCCACCAAATATTGAAGCCTAACTCATCCATTCTTCTCTTAGGCTTATCATTTGGTAATTTATTTCTACTTACATTATTTAGATTTCCTTTTTATTGTATTTTTTCTAAATTATCCTCATGTTTATTTTGTATTTACAAGAATGCCACTAGGGCATCCTTTTTAGTATTTTGCCCCTATGTATAAATAGAGCACATGTGTAGGGTTTTAGCTAGACTTGACACTTTAATAAAAAACCTTTGAGGCTTTTCTCTTAAAAGACTTTCCTTTACTCGCTCTTATCAATCCCTTTAGCAAGGATTGTGGCGAGCAACCCTATCACTTGGACCAATGCATCACATCTGGCGAGTCTTAGGCCATGTTGGATCTTGTTGGTGCATCATATCCAGCTTGATAACTCACGGATTTACTAAACCCCCATTTTATTTTCTTGTTTTTGTTCGTTGTGGTACCTCTTCGTATGTACGACCCTAGAGACACATCACCCATCCTACATTTCTAATAAAGATAATTATTCTCAATTAAGAGTAGTAGTGATGGGAATTAGCCTCCAACCAAATCCAAGCTGAGGCCTATCAATGCTTGTCGAGGTCGAGCTGCAGCTAGAAGGACGAGAGGAAGGAAAATAAACACTTAGCATGAACTCTATCGTCAACCAAGGAGTTGAGAAACCGCAAGGGCAAATACTTGAGACTAAAGAACCACTCAGCACAGCATTGAAAGACTTGTGCCGACTGATTTTAGAACTTGGCAATTATGGGCCGACCTTTCTGGTGTCTCAGCTAAACATTGCAAGACTTTGGAGACTCCTTCCTAAACCTGTACATCCAATTGCCAACCCTATCCAGTTTGGATACTACTCCTTCTAGGACATGCCGAGTAACTACATGCCGACTCTCCTTGTAAAACGTATTGTTTTGTATTTTTGTACATGTTTTCCTTCATTTTATTTATGGGCTCGATTCTTTAGGGTTTAAGGTCTTAAGTTTTGCCACTAAGGTTTAGGACTTGCTATAAATAGCAACATTTATACTAAATAGAGAAGAATACAAATAGTAAAGAATATTTCCCCATACAGAGAGTGAAACTTTCCTCTTTTGAGCAAAGTTATACTTAAGCTAGTAGAGCTTGCGTTTGTTAGATTATTAAGTATTGATTAGACTCTTTAATCTCTCCCGTATTCTTATTAATCTTATTCTTAGGATTGTGGTGAACCCCCTTCATTTGAATCTTGAGCAACATTTAGTGTTTATGAGTTGTATCGAACCCTATTTTAAGCTCGAACCCTATTTTAAGCTCAAACCCTTCATTGTGTTTGTGTCTTGGTGAGTTATATCCATTCACATTCATCATCAAAACCTTTCTATTCTTTGTACCTACTCGAATTCACGAATACCCATTTCTGTTCTTTCAACCCACTACCATCCTATTAATCCTTATCAAGTGGTCTATTTATAGCTTGCCCTTCTATAAAGCCTAGTATATTAAATACCATGATCTTTACTCTAACATACGATTAAGCAAAAGATTTAGAGACTAGCTCTGATACTAATTGAAAAACACCAAGCTAAACTTAAGAAGAGGGGTGAATTGAGTTTAGAGGATAAGTTGCACTTCTTTTCAGAATTAAGCACTAAAAGTAACAATGATGATAATCAAGGTAATGATAAAACAATAATAAGTACGGAAATTAAAAGAGATAGGGATGAGAAGATCAAGCTTAGATATAACGTGGAGTTTGAACCATGCCCTACTCTCTACGGACACACAATGCCTCTAACCAAAGACTTCACATCACTTTATTGATTTCTCAATTCAAGCTCTAAGAGCTACATACACACAAACTTGAACACACAAGTTTCATACTCTCAACTCTTAACACAAATCATAATCTCAACTCACAACACAAAACTCAATCTCAAAGATTATTAGTGTAGCGGGTTTAACTCTCAATACTTTGCAACTAAAAGCTCATAAGTACTGCACTTCAAATCTCTCTAAATATTAGCAAATTAAGGTACTATAGATAATGAGAACAATAGACAATAAGAACACAAAAGAATATTGGAATATTGCAGCAAAAAATCAGTTCTCTCCTATCCTTAGTTGGGTTGTTAAGCATTTATATCATCTCATTCAAATCTTCCCTTTATAGTGTATTAAATACTCCAACGACTAATTGAATTAGACTTACTAATATGTTGGTACCTTGCTCTTACTAGCAAGCCGATAATAAATTGCACTACCGACATGAACATCGACAAGTGAATCGACATGCTGGCTCCTGCAGGCCAATGAGTTTTTCTTTGTGCTTTTTAGGGCTTTACATCGTCAACCTGGTTCTTTCTTGAGCTATCATGCTAGTAACCCAAATAACACCTAAAAATACTTTTGATAATCAACAAACAAATATACTTTGCTATCTATCTTCAAGATCATTTTATCACCACTCAAGGATTAAATTTCTTGTAGAGATAATTGATATACTTAATTATTAAGCAAATTAGTCAATCTTATTCAATTACCTCAATATAATCAAATAATACTTAGTTTAATCATCTACTTGTTTTGTTCTCTTAAAAAACAATAAGTTTAATTATGCACTTTTTGTTTTGTTCTCATCAAAATCAAATAATGAACCTTATGTTCAATAGTATTTTCATTGATA
This sequence comes from Lumnitzera littorea, assembly GCA_024138015.1. Taxonomy (NCBI): domain Eukaryota; kingdom Viridiplantae; phylum Streptophyta; class Magnoliopsida; order Myrtales; family Combretaceae; genus Lumnitzera; species Lumnitzera littorea. The sequence goes on from JAMXBB010000010.1 coordinate 29,395,905, forward strand.
AATTTCTTTAGTTTTGTTTATTTTGCTTGAGGACAAGAAAAAGTTCAAGTGTGGGGGAGTTGATAAAAGCATGTTTTACTCATATTTTAATGTGTGAATTATGTAGAATTACTTTTTATTTTATAGAAATCATTAAGAAATGGCACTTAAGTATTTTCATTTAGATATTTCGGGTCTCAAAGCATTTAAAATGGAAATACGATCAATTTGAAGGAGTTTTACGCAAACGAAGGAAACCTAAATCAATCTACAACACTTTGGAATTAAAGGCAGTTGGCCTTGGGCCGACGTACATTTTACACCATTGGCTTTTCAATTCAACATCAGCGGCCTTAGACTCAGCATCGCCTGCCTTCATGGCTGGCCTTTAGTGGAAAATAACCAATCGAAAGACAGCCTTTGTTTTCTCTATAAGTAGACATGCGATTGATATTTTAGAGGATTTTTCATCTTTCTTTTACTTAGAAAGTCTTAGAAGAAGTTAGGTTTTATTTTCAAAGATTTTTTCTTTTGATATTTCATGGATCATTGAGAAGACTTTGCTGTTGCTGTGGAGATCATCCTTGGAGTTTACAATTGAAGTTTGAATTCCTCATAATTATAAAATTGGTGATTTCTATCCTATTTCTATTTATGCAATTATGTGATTTGTTCTTATTTCTAATCATGAACATCTTTGCAAATTCTATTATTATATGTGCTTTTATTTTGATTTCCATGGTTGGCTAAGTTTTAATTATGGGAATTGATGAAACCCTAAAAAGTTGAGATGATAATTGTAGTCATGTTATAGGGTTAACAGATGTACGGTTAATTTATGATTGTAATATTTATGATTTTAATTATAATTTTCTAATGGTTATAATTGTTAGAAACACTATTGATACGGGAGTTGATATAAGATTTGTTAGAAATTCTTGATTAAACTGATTAGCTAATGTGGGAGCAACATTAATTAGATTAATTAGAAATGATCCAAGGATTAATGCGATGTCTCAAGTTAATTATTTGCTAAGATATTAGGGATAGTTAATTTAAAGCATTAGTCAATCATAGACCTGGAAGATATATGATTGTAATTTAGAGTCCACTATTAATTGGAGATGCAGAAGTTGAATGATTAATTAGAGGTTGAGTCCTTAAGTTTTAAGGCATGATAATTTCAGTTGAATGGCCATATAACTATTAATCTATATAACATGATGACAATTTGATTTGCACAACTAGGATGGATTCTGTTTTTCCTACATTCTCAATTGATTGCTTCATTTTAGATAAATTAACGTAATATTCTTTTTTACAGTTGTAGGGTTATTAGAAATTGGTTAATTTACAATTCAATCTTGATTGCCTAACCATTGATAAGAACTATCATAGAGTTAGTAATTTCTTAGTCCTCGAGAGGTCAATAACCTTACTCACTCTTTATAACTTGATTCCAACCTAATATACTTACTGGAGTATTCGCGATATTTTTATATATATAGTTTGATCAGATCAAGTTTTTTTCCTTTAGAATTTATGTTTGTCGTTAAATTTCATTCTTGTTTAGTTGCATTTATTTTCAACTCACTACTTCTTATTTGGTTAGCCTAGATTAGTGCAGTAGCACTTAACCGAACACTTTTCCTTGAGGAAATGACATGGTGAATACTCACCAATTTTTTTGTTGTAGATAGTCTAGCACACTAGTCAATTAAGAGAGTGATACTATTTTGAAAATTTCTATTTATAAAGTGTCTTCAAATCAATCAATTTTATTTAGTGTTTGCATTATCTCATTAGTTACAAACGTACTAATTTACTAAAAAAGGTAAAGATCACATTCCAACAATGATACAAAAGGAAAGGACAATTAAGAAATCCTTCTAGAAAGAGAAACTTCTTATGCGCATCGGGAATGGGACACTATCTTTGCAGAGAGGCCGAGGTACCTGCTAGTAATGATTTCTAACATATCTGGATAAGGTTGGCATTAGTGGACTTATTAGGTAGCTCGAAGTAGGGGATTTGGAATAAGAGATGACCTTTTAAGAAGGTTACAAGGTCGAGTACGGGAGCTCTTGATAGCTTAGCATCATCTAGGCTTGTTAAGGTAACATACCAAGTGGCTCAAAAATTAAGGAGGTCATATATGTCGATGCCTTCAGCTTTTAGGTTAGGGTTTGAAGAATTGGCTTGGCAATGGAGGATTCTCGAAACTATCGGGGGAGGGGTCTAGTTGGCAAATTCCTATCAATTATCACCTTCTCCATCAATGTAATCATCAACATCTCTATGCCCTATATTACATCAATCATCACCATCTCTTTTATTAACCTTATGTGCCCTTTCATGATTATTTCCATGTGTTGCATTCAACCCTATAATTTCTAACAAGATAGTTTACATAGGTCAATCACATCTTCAAGGAAAATTTGATAATCAGGCTATAAAGTAGATAGATTTGAGCCATCAAATTAATCATCCAATGAAAACTTGATATTCCCTTGTTGAACTCTAAAGCAAATTTGAGCCTTGACCGAATCTCTAGCTCATATCATCCTTACTACTACTTTTTCTTTTCCCATAAGTAGATCAAGTCCTTTTCCAATTAGTAAAGGAAGAAAGTTGCTCAAATTTTGAATGGAAAATTTACATACCAAAGGTTGAATATTTGTGTTTGAATTCAATTGAGGACAAAAAGTTTTAATGCTAAAAAGAAGAGAGAAAAGTTACAAATTTTGTACTAATAAAGATTATTGTTACACTACAATTATAACTCCATTAGATATCATTAATGTTACTTGATAGCATCCACTATAGCCCCTAACATGCCATAGTAATGACCTTTAATAGACACCCACTATTTACAACAGTTTTAATATTGTTCATCCTAATTTTACACTATTAAAACCTTTTTATCCTTTTTATGAACATAGATCTAAAAGTTTGTTTTCTTTCATGTAAATTTTCCCAATTTTAAATCAATGTGGTATTAGAAGTTAATTTGTTTCATTACTCTATAATGCAACTCTGTAGGTGAACATACGAAGGCCAACAACCACAAAAGGTAGGTCCTAGCCACATGATGGCTAGAAAGGTAAATGGGAGTGAAAGGTAAGTTTAACCATGCACTAGCTCTTAGATATTAGGCACCAAGAACCACACGTAGACCTAAATCCCTAAGTGTTAATATGCAAGGATGGTTACTTAGATTTACTTACCACTAGCCCTTACTTAAGGAGCAAAATAAGAGTACACTGAAAGCTTAGATTAGCTAAAATGGGGCTAAGCACAAGAACAAGAAAAATGTAAGAGAAGACGAATGGCTAATTGATACAAATTGTGCTAAGGACAGACAAGGCCAATCGTAGGGGTAGGTTTGATTCTACTGAAAGAACGAAAAATAGAGTAGATTTAGTAAGGGTTTTAGTGAATCCGTAAGCCACTTAACCGGATATAACACATCAGCTAAATTTTGCATGTCTTAAGACTCGTCGGATGTGATGCACCGATTCAAGTGATAGGATTACCGACCACAATCCTTGCTGAAGAGATTAATAAGAGCCAGCGAAGGTGAGAACTCTCTAAGAGAAAAGTCTCAAAAGGGGGTTTTCATTAATTTTCTGTATGTCTACATTGTTACAAATGTCACTATTTATGGTACGTCTTAAACTCTAATGGTAAAACTGTGAATAATTTATAAGGCCCTAAACCCTAAAGAAATGGCTCATAAATAAAATAAAGAAAAACATGTACAAAAATACAAAATTGTACGTTTTACAAGGAAGTCGGCATGTGGTCATTCGGCATGTCCTGGAAGTAACCTTACATTACTTTGCTGAGACACTAGAGAGGACAACCCATAATTGCCAAGTACTAAAGTTAGTCAACATTAGTCTCTCATAGCTTGCCGAGTAGATCCAACTCTCAAAAACGTAAGTTAGTCAGTACTAGTCATTGTGTTTGGTTGAGTGGATCCAGCTCTCGGAAACGTGATAACTTGGTATATTGGCATAGGTGAAGTCGAGTAAGTATTTAGTCATACATGGGTGAAGATAAGGCCTTCTTCATCTTGGCACTCTTTCTACAAGAAATAATGTCATTTGGCTCCGCAAACAGAATGAGTTAGCAAGTAGATGATCTCGACTTTAGTAGTTAGGTTGGATCGGTACCTCGAATCCTATCTCTAATGCACAAATGAGGTCCTTATAGTCACTTTAAAGGGCGACATCCTAGGAAAGTGTCATTACAAAGGGGTAGAATGTATATGAAATCATAGAGGAAGAATGCACAACCAACGATGGAATGCTTGTTGTCAATCCATGCAATGCTAGTAAAAGTAGCACCATAAGTCACTCAATGACTAGTGGAGATTGATGATGTAAGAATCCATCCTCTAGTTGAGGCTAAGCTGGAGGTTGGGTCTGTTAGCAAGTCAATAGGCTAGATGGTAGGCTCAAAGGAATGCTAGCCGAGCTAATAGTGGAGTCGGTCAAGCTATCTGTCTACTTTTGAGCTGACTTTAGTGGTTTAGTAATTTGTCGAGTTAGTCCTATAATAGGTTAGAGAGTGGGTGATCTTCCTTCACCTAATAGATGGTAAGGTATTAGTAGGAGCTCGAGTACTCTAGCAAGTTAGCTTTGTAAAGGAGCTCAGCCTCCTCTTTTGTAAATTGATATATGAGAGCTTAATAGATTAAGGCGACCACTTTGTAAGCTTAGGACTGAGTAGTGAGACTCTAATTCTTATCATCCTCTACAAGCTGTTTGAGATTTGGCATCAAATCTGGCTTGGCTTCATTCTGCTTTTTCTTAAGGATGTAAAAGCTTAAGTTAGTAAAGTTAGAGGAATCAAACACTCCATACCCTTTAGACAAGTAACCCCTATAGACATTATAGTTGATCCTCCCTATATCTTGGAATGGTCAGTCTAACTTGGGTGATAACTTGTTCACCTCAAGATCGAGAATCTATATTTACTTAGATGAATCTATACTTGGTCATAGGACTAGAGTTCCTTAACCCTTCTTCCCCGACCTTTCTATTTAAGCTTAGATACAGTTTGGATCAAATACTTGGTCCCCTTCAGGTGTATAGCCCTCAAGGTCTCGGATCAATTAACTACTTCCTAGTCTTCTTGTAACTAAGAAGAGGTGCATGGTCAATGGGAAGGTTAGGGATGGATTCATACTTGGTCGTTAGGCTGGAAATCCTTAACCTTTCTTCCTCGACCTTTCTACTAGAGCTTAAATGTAGCTTAGGTGAAGTTTTAGTCCCCTTCTAATGTATAACCCTTAAGGTCTTGGATTGGTCCATTGCTTTTAGTCTTCTTAGCAGCTAAGCAAGGGTGCTTAGTCAAGGGGAAGGTCAAGGTTGAACCTGTACACACTCTTAAATGGGGACTAGCCAATCATACTACTTGCTGATCTATTATAGCTAAACTCCACCATGGGTAGGCACAAATCCTAATTTGCCATGTTCCTTCTACCACAATTTGAAGTAAGGACCATAATGTCTGATTGGCGACCTCGATCTAGCCATTCCTCTAGGGGTGGCACAAAGTGTTAAATAGTAGTTTGGTTCTACATGCCTCCATAAGGTCTTCCAAAAATGGTTTAAGAACTTTTGAATCTTATTGGACACTTTGGTCTTTAGTACACTATGTAGCTTAATGATTTCCTATAAGAAAAGAGAAGAGATAGCTAAAGCACCATTAGTTTTGTTATAGGGCACAAAGTGTACCATTTTACTGAACCAATCTACAAACACCATAATTGTGTCCTTCCCATGGGATGTTGTTGGTAAGCTTAGGATGAAATACATAACTCGAACCATGGCTTGTTTAGTATAGGTAATGACAAATGCTAGCCTTGCTTTACATGTAACACATCTCTCAAGTACCATGTGCATATCTTTAATCATTCATGGACAGAAGAACCTAGACTTTAGCAGCTCGCAAGTCTTCTTCTTGCCAAAAATGGCAAGACAATCCACTACTATGTGTCTTTCGCATCAATAACTTTCGTAAGGAACAAGTTAGGAAACACAACTTCCTTATACAAATAAGTATCTATCCTCCATGAAGTAATCATCAATAACTCATCCTTTACAGTACCTCACAACTGTAAACCTCGCGAATTTAGTTAATTACGAGTATAATTGAACTCTAGTACTATAGATAATTTCATGAGACGATAAGACTAAGTAAGATAAAAATTCTATTAAATTATAAATCGAATATAGTATTGGTAATAAACAATCTAGAAATTCGATCGAGCCCTAAATTTCATACAAAAACCCTAAATCCGATATATACGTAAATATCTGAAATCAAACTCAAACTTGACAAAAACCCTAAAACTATAACTTTAAGCTTATAAAATGGATAAATATAACTTAATAGTAATAAAACCTTAGTTGATTATAATTATCAACTAAAATATGTAATCACGTAAAACTTTTAACGAACATATTGAAATAACTTGTGAATATTATAAATGTAACGAGTAATAATTAAATTAATAAATTTTTTATAAAATTTCAATATTATTTTATAATACTAAATATGTAATTTTTGTGTTTGGAAAAATTAAATATTTTTTTTTATTTTTCCTCCTTTTTTCTTTCTTTTTCTTTCTCCTTTTTCTTTTCCTATTTTCCTTATCCCTCTACATTGGTTCCGAAAATTGCAGCTGCCCATGTGCTCCTTTTTCCACTTCCAGGTGTTATAAAATTAAGTGTAAAAGGACAAAGAAGTAAAGTAGATGTCTTATCCCATTAATTACTTGATCATGCCTTGGATTTACTTTCATTTACATTTCAATTTGTCAATTTTGAACCCCTACAATAGTTGCCCTTCATGCCAGGAAAATTTACCTTAGAAAAAACACACACAAAGTCCTCTTGTTCTTCTCTTTTGAACCGTGAACATCCCTTACCCGATTTTTTTTTAATTTCTGGAAAATTATAAGAAAGAAGAAGGAGAAGAAGCTTAAGGAATTACATCCAAGGATATTATACAAGTATAGTATTTAACATGTATATTATATGTATTTTGTAATAACTATTTATATATATTCTTATACATACATGTATTTGAGTATGGATGTTCATATGTGTGTATAATATTAAAGTATATTTATATGTGTAGTGGACATGTTATAGTAATTTTTACAAATAATTTGTATAAAAAATTAGGTATATATACATGTATGTATGCACAAATAGTAATATACATATAATATGTATTTTTCTTACTCATGTACATATATATGTATGCATGGACATATATATATAATTATACATAGTATTTTTATTATATGATATATGTATGTATGCGTGTATAGTAGATATGTATATATACTCGGTATTTTATTATATAGTATACTATATATATATTTTGGTTTACATAAATTTTGTTCCATGTTTATAATACACTATGCAACCAAATTATGTACATATATAATTATAAATTACAAATACTAGTATAATATAGTATAACTATATTAACGGATATATATATACGATATGTACAAGCACATACCATTATGTATTTCTACCATAATTTTATTTTATAAATTCTGTATAAATATATATATATTGAACGTGATAATTAAGTGTATATATACTTATGTATAATAGTACTTATATATTTTAGTATATATATGTGTGTGTGTAACATAACCATATATGTATGTATATGTATAAAATACAATCATGTGTATATATATACAAACCCATATGTATAATATATGAACTATCTAAGGTCATATTATTATAATACATAAGTATATTATACATATAAACATAAATATATGAATAGTTTCATATATGTAGAAATATAAGTATATTTGAATAGTACATACATAATATACTATAATATTAATTTAATAAATAAAGTAATTTAATAAATATGAATATATATATGTGTACTGTAACTTTGAAGAAATTATTATAAATAATTAATTTAGAAAATTTAATAAAAATATAGTAATAAATATTAATATATATGACGTAAAATACAAAAAAAGGAAAATGTACAAAAGTGACACGTAACATTCCCTTATGTTGCTACACCATCACTTAGCTAAATTAATTAAATTCGTATATAAAAATAATAATAAAATAATTAATAAAGTAGAAAAAATGAATTAATAAGTCTTAAACCTCAAAATTAGCAAAAATAAGTAATTATGGTAAAATAGACTTAAAAATAAGAAAATTACAAAATATAAAATTTAAATATTTATTAAACCGTAATTATACAAAGAAAAGCTTAAAATAATATTTTATAATCATTTAAGTCAAAATAATGAATTTTGTAATATTTTTAAATCATAATCAAAACTACAGGTTAAAATATCCAGAATAGACCTCACTACGTGAAAGTATGTTCAAAAACAATGAAAATAGATTATAAGTTCATAAAAATCAAAGTTAAATAAAAAATGTTATACACGAATAACGAAAAACCTTGAATTGAGCATTTCATAAGAATAGATAATTAATTTAAATAGTTACTACCAAATATATAAATAGCTTAGTTATTCCACTTAAATACTCATTACCTTTCATATTCCTTAAATGTTAAGTGATCTTTATACGGATACCGACTTGTCCAGTAGAATATTACGACGGTCGATAAACTCAATGACTAGGTGAGTATTTTCGATAACTCTATACTTTTTTTGCGTTTGTAATTAGTGCACAAGGTTTAGGTTATACATGTGCCTAAATACTAGTTGTGTGTTGTGTAAAAGGTTATGAAACATAATAGCTGAATAATCAACTGCTTGAGTTATTACTAAATAATTGACTAGTTAGTTAATGTTGATGGATTGCCTCATAAATTAAGTTAATCATATTTGACTTAATTTAAATTATATGGATCATGCATAAACACGAACATTGTGTATAATGTTACAACCGTCACCTTACGTAGTTGGTAATGAAGAGCCTTGGAGGAAAGGATTGTCACATGATTTGGTTAGTACAATACAGGAGTATAAGTACAACAAGACCCTATCTTTGGCTCGCGAGTTTTATTGGTGCCGAAGACGCTAACCATAGGTAGTTGGAGGTCACATCTAGAGACCATTGCTGTAGGGTGTGAGGATAGATTGTAAGGGCCACATCGTTACTAGACTTGGGATTTTATGTATTATTGGATTTCTTTGAAATGAAAACTTATTTCATGAAATACAAAATATAAATTGTTGGTTCAAAACCCTAAGTGCTAAAGCTTGGTTGTGAATGGTACCGATGTATCTCTGACTCTTACTTCGGAAGGCGTTAAATCCGATGTTGTATGCAACACCGATGAACTGCATATATATTGTTTAGTATACTGCTTGTTCATGCATTCATATGTTTGATAATAAATTGTTTGATAACCTACTTGTTGATATAGTATAAGGGATAACTTATTAAGCTCGTATAGCTTACTCCTCAATAGTTTTCTCTTGTAGGTTGCTAGATAATAGGGCAAAGGTTAAGAACTAAGATTGAGTACCAGAGTTAAGATGCATAAAAGTTAGAATTTGAGGACAGACTGTATATTTTATTTGAATTATTTTATATAATTATTAATACTATATTTAGATTTTATGACTTTTGTAAGTTTAAGTTTTAGATCTTACCACCTTATCTTATGGGTTTGTAGGAGATACTGATTCTCTGCAATTCTAAGGAACTATGGATTATTGGATATTTATAGGTACTTATATTTGACAATATGTTAATAAATTAAAATAAAAAAATTTAGCGAATAATTATTTAAAGTCTTGCAATCTCTGATTTATAAGGCAATTTTTATATAATGGGTGTACACTTGATATGAAAATTTTAAGCAATCTTACTAAGCCTCCCTTAAAGTTATGACAACAATAATAGGACCAAAGTAAAGGTCTTGGGAATCAAGTCCTTGATAATAGAGAAACTACACAATCGAGTCTATAGGTTTGTTAGGAGGGTGTATCTCTTGAACAAAGCATCAGTGACCACATTGGCCTTAGCTCTCTTATACTTTACAATGTAGGAAAACCCCTTGAACTCAATCCATTTCACTTGTCTTTTGGATAACTATGGCTAGCCCTTCAAGTATCTTAATGATTATTGGTTAGTATAGATAAAAAATTCTCTAAGTAATAAGTAGTGTCACCATACAATCAAAGCTTGAATCAAGGAGTAGAACTCCTTGTTATAGACTAAACGGTTGAATTTAACTCCTTTGCCTTTTTTGCTAAATTAAGCACTTGGTTGGCCTTCCTACATTAGCATAACACCTATGTCAATGCTAGATGTATCACACTCTAGCTGAAGATTGTCTCAAAATCTAGGAGCAAAAGTATTGGAGTAAAAAGTCAGCTTTCCTTTTGTCTTTTCAAAACTCTTTTTTTCTCTCTCTCTCCACTTGAACACCAACTTGTTATTCGATAGCTTTGTCAAAGAAGCCACAATGGTATTAAAGTTATTGATGAAAAAATAAAATAAAATGAAGCTAATCTATGGAAGCTTGGAACTTCTACAAAACAAGTTGATACTAGCCATTTTGTGATAGCTCGAACTTTCTCTTCATCAACTCATACACCTTCTCTAGTTACTATGAACCCTAAAAAGAATTCATCCAAAAGTCATACTTCTTTAGAATCAAGTCCATGAACTCTCCAATAAGCTTCTGCATCTTGGTAAGGAGCTCAATCTCTTGTTCTTTCATCTCTAATGGCCTTCAAATTAACAGGAAGGTTGGCACATCAGCCTTGAGCTCATGGGAAAACTCAACTTAGATCATCACTAGGCTTTTCCTCTAAGCTCAGCTTAGTTGGGTTTACATATCTTTTAACCTGGCTTAGATTCATAGGATTCAGCACTACTCCCTTTCCTTCATACACAAAGGCATAAGTATTCTTAAATCCATCATGTATGACTCTTCTATCAAATAAATAAGGTTAGCCTTCCAATATGTATAAAGCATACATTGGCAAAACATCACATTACACCTCATCATGGTAAACACTAATAGTAATAAGATAGTGACTTATTATGTGACATGCAAATACCCTTCTCATGCAACCAATGCAACTTATAGGGTTTAGGATGGGGAGTACTCATCAACTTCAATTTTTGCGCCATGCTCAATAAAGCAACATTGGTACAACTACTACTATCTACAATCATAGCATACAACCAACCCTTTACTTAATAACCTATATGGAAAAATTTCTCCCTTTAGTCGTCTTCATTCGAAATGGTCACACTCATATTTCAATGAATGACCAAATTCAGAAATTCGCCTTGCCCAACATCTATTGGGACCTCATTCCCTTTAAAAACCCCCTCTTGCTCTATGTTTTGTTCTTTCATCTCTCTATGTTCTCATCTATACTATCAACTTTAATGGTCAGCAACATGCCTTTAATGACCATTATTCACCTATTGGGACATTGGGCGGCCATGTGGCTACAACCTTTGCACACAAAACATTTTATCTTGTTTATCTTCCATCTTGAAGTTTACCCCTTCTCAAACTTCCTTGGTAACTCCCTCTCATCAAGTCAAGACTTTAGGTTGAGTTTGATTATGTCTTGCTTACATGGCTTAAGTCTAATCAACTTGGTTGGGTTAAGTCAGATAGATGAAGTCCAGCTCACAAGAGCTTAAGAATACCCCTTGCATCTCCTATGCTCAACTTTCAAAGCAACTCATCTAGGGGTCCGTTAGTGTATCAATCCTTTGCACATCTAACAATTCACTAATTTCAAACTTCAACCCTCCAATAAATATGGATATGGTTTAGGCCTTAGGATCCTCAACTTTATAATCGATCATAAGCATTTGAAACTCTTTCATGTAGTCATCCATACTTAGTCCACCTTACCTTAGCTCCTGAAGCTTCTTAATGCATATAGTGATTTGGCACAAACCTCTTCCTCATAGCTCAAAGTATCTCTTACTAAGTATGAATCTTAGGTTCTCCTTCTCTATGTTGGTTCGCTTACAAATTCTTCCACCAAAGGATAGCATACCTTATAAATTCAAGAGCGACTAGTCACACTTTAGCTTGCTCATCCACTTCATGACATTCAAATATTTTTACAACCATATCTTCCCAACCAAGATAATCGGCAACATTACTAGACCCAGCTAGTTAGCATTTACAACTTTACATTTTCTAGACCATAGTTAGGTCTACGACTCCTCCTTCAGCCTTTTAGTGATCCTCCTTATCACTTTCCTCAATTTCATCCAATTCAATTCTTCTACATGCTCTTTATTCAACACCAACACAATGGTTCCATCCTCCAAATTTACCTCAGTTACCATAATCAACTCGGTAACATGCTCCTTATCCTTGCCTTTATTGGGAAACAGCTCAAACATTGTTAAGAATCTCTTTAACAGGTTGAACTACATTGAATATATTGACAACTCATGTTAACTCAACCATCATGGAGGTAAGATAATCTATTTTCTCATCGATGGACCTTAGAGTGGTGGAGATAGGCCATCCATAGCAGACAACAACACTTTCATTGTATCTATCATCCACATTAATGCAAGAATCCGTTGTCCTCTTTGCTAGAGCTTAGAAATCAACACTAAGTAATACAGTACTAGATCACTACTCTAAACTATACTCCAAACAAATACCCTTACTCCTATAATCAAAAATGATAATACAAAACACCACAAAGATGCTTACTACTACAATTGTGCACAGTATAACTATAGACTCTAAGTAAATGTTTCATTGAACCTTATTTCTATTGTAACAATTGCTTTTATATGAAATTTATGATATTGCATTTTGTGACCTAATTGCATTGTTTTGTATTACCTTTAATTCAATATTTCCGATTATTGGAATGCTATATGAGTCTACTATAGAGTTTATGAGATCCTATACTTAGATGGACAAATGCAATTAGAAGTAACTAATTTAACAAAGGTTCAGCTTATTAGTTTCTCTAAATTAGGGCAACCTAATAGAGGGATTTGAGATCTTAATACGATCTTGAGATACTTTATTGTAGAAGTGATTCGGATAGAGTATACTCAAGGTTAAGGATTGATCAAGAGACGTGAATCAAGTTAACTCATACTAGAAATGTTGATAGTCTAAAAGTGCAATTGAGATTTACATTTCTATAAAGTTAGGTAATAAGTAATAGATTTAATAAGGATCATGTTTTCCAAAATTTGATTAATTTTTCTTATTTGTTCATTTTCCTATTCATTTATTTTATCACTTCTTTATTTTATTATTCTTATCTTGTTTACTTTAGTTTATTTAAATGTACTTATTTGATTGATTTGATAAGTTAGATAATTAGTAATTTTAGGGAAAATTGCTAATAATCTAAGGCTTCCACAATCATATGGTTCCATGTGGGATTGACAACTCAGGCTCAATTTTGTGTTATACTATAACTTAACTAGGTCCACTTGTCTAAAGTTTCTACTAACCCCCATACTACTAAAGCCAATATCAAGTTTTTAGTATCGTTACTGAGGAACCAATGTAATGAAACTAATCAAGGTACTAGGAAAAATTCCTTCTACCAATTATTTAAATAGATTTTTTTATTTATCACATCCTTCTTACTTTTGGTATTTTCCTTTATTTGTTGCCTCAAGCTTCTGAATTATTTCAATATATTATCAGGAATAGCAGAATAAATCTCATTGAATTTGATCTTGAAATCAAGAAGTCTACTCTTTTTCTACACAAGAGAGAGCGCGAGGTAATGGAGTTGATAAACCAAGGTTCACTAATTCAATTTAAGGAAGAAGAAGAGGAAAATCTAGAAGAAGAAGAAATAGAAGAATGGCTTTAAACAATGGGGATGCCAACAAGATTATGAAGTATGCCAAGCTAAAAACAATTAAAGTTGAGTTTACTATAACCAAACTTGCAATTTAGGCAACCAATTTTCAAATTTAGCAGAATGTGATTAAGACGGTGCAACAGTTTATCTAATTTGATAGCTTAGCTGATGAAAGATCTAAACAACCACATCTCGAGTTTTTTAGAAATCTATGACAATTTCAAGATCTATGAGTGACACATGATGCAATCAGGCTTAGGTTATTCCCATTCTCACTTAGAGGCAAGGCTTAGAAATGGCTCAACTCGCTTTCTAGAGGATTAACCACTACATGAGAACTTTTGGTTAAGATATTTCCAAGAAAATACTTTACACCTACCAAAACAACCAAATTCAGGAACGACATATGATCATATGCCCAAATTGAAGGAAAAATGATGTACAAAACTTAGGAAAGGTTTAAGGATTTGCTTAAGCATTTTCCACATCACAGTTCACCTTTGAGGATGTAGATTCAAACTTTTTATAATAGTCTCAATTATCTTACTAGGTAGATGATTGATGCCATAAGTAGAGGCACTTTGAGTTTTAAGATACCAAATGAGGCCTAAAAGCTCATAAAGAGCATAACCATGAATAATTTCCAATGGGATAATGTGGGAGGTAAGGTGAAGGTAGCTAGAAAATTTAAAGTTGATTCAATTATCACTTTGATAACTCAAGTTGAGAATCAAAGAAAGAAAATTGAAGGACTAATAAAATTAGTGAAAGTAGTGAAAGACGAGACACTAATTGATATGGAAGAGGTTAATTTTCTTACTAATAGACCGTAAAATAATTCTTTTAGTAATGCTTATAATCTAGGTTGGAAAAATCACACCAATTTCTCATAGGGAGGCCAGTTACAACAACAAAACAAGAATGTACAAGCTCAAAATAAGAACCTTAACTTGGAGGAGATGCATAACAAGTATATCAATAGTTTAGATGCTCGATTTCAAGCTACAGAAGTTGTAATAAGGAATATAGACGTGTTAGTCAAAAATTTGGAGAATCAATTGGGACAGTTAACCAAATCCCAAACCTGTAGGATCCAAACAAAATTGAAGGAAAGATGAGATCGTTAAGCCAACAACACTAAACAATGATGCTTCTTATGAGGCAACCTAAGTTATTTTCGTTTGAATAACCATTGTTTTGAATTTCATTGTTTTAGTTGGGTCCAAGTCTTTTTATTGTTAGTTGTCATTAGTATGTTTCCTTGCATGAACAATTTTCAATCTCGCTGAAATAATCAATTCTTGAATTTACAAATGAATTTTGTCCGTAAAAGAAAATAGTATTTCTAATAATTCATATTTCAATTGAAATTTCATCTTTGACAATTTAAATTATTGCATTTCTTTTATTATTGAAAGGGTACTTTTAGGTAGAGTAATAAAGCAATTCATAAATTTTGGGATATAGGAATTAGAGGAAAACATGACCAACGTTTATGCTCATGAACATGGTCATAATCCCCTTAAGATTGAAAAGGATGAAAAAGCAAGAAATTGGAGGCTAAGAAGATTACAACCAGGATTACGCCCTAAATCATCCCTTACGGTCATGCTTTAAGGTAAGCGTATGCATGAGGACAAGAAACACAGCCACAAACACACTCGTATTCCTATCTGTAGTCATTTGTTGATTTAAAAATCACGAGTATTTTCTTCTCCTTTCATTCTAAACTTTAATTCTCTCTCTACAAGACAACACTCTCTCACTTTCTCTCACTACCCTTGCAATCTCTACTTGTCTTGCAATCTCTACAAGACAAACACACTCATGTTCCTAAGGTATGTAGAACTCAATCTCTATTTGTTTTTATTATTTTAGTTGTTATTTTTGGAAAAAATCACATTATTTAGTTAGAGTTTGACGCAAGGGTGTGAGATTTTCATGTATGATGATCTTTAGTTTTAAGAGTGATTCTTGAGTGTTTATGTGATGGAAATTGTTGTTATTATGTTATTGATTAAACATCTCTCCTAAAAGTGTGCTCTAGAAGTTAGGATGAGGAAGAACATGTAGAGTTCTTGCTAGGAATGAGGATGAAGATGAGTTATTCTTCAATTGGTCTTACCTATTTACAATGAATCCATGCTAACTGTGAGTCAAATTTAAAGAAACACTCTTGTTTTGTTAGATTGTGCTTATAGCCACTATTGTAGGAATACGAATTCCTAAAGCATGCTCTAAATTAGATTTTATAAGATTGTGAACTAGGATAAAATTCCTTGTGTTCTTGATAATTGAAAGCCGATTCATAACTTTGCATTGATGTAAATTTTAGTGTTGCAAGGTTGGAATTCTAGAATTGACTAGATTGTATGATCTCGTTGATTTTATTGTTTCATATCATGCCTGGAATCAAATAAGCAACTAAGAAGGATAACACAAGCAACAGTACCTCATGATACCCCATGCTCAAGTTCACTAAAGCATGGTAAAGGAAGTGCTATAGTAAAATGTACAAGAAAGGCTTAGGGGAGAATGTAATTATGAGTTAGGACAACCTAGTAAGAGTCAAGTATGATGTTGCAATATGGAGATACTTGGAAGTAGGAGATTAGGATAAGCTTTTGACTATTAATGAATCAACTTACAAGGAGCTCACTTTAGAGGTCCTTAGTGCCCTCACCTAACATTTTGATTAAGTAGAAAATGGAATCCAAAATTTAATGAGGTTTGAAGTCAATGGAAAACTGGTATACATGCCATTTGATAGATTACCAGTGGCCTTCAACATATAATACTTAGAAGAATTTGTCTGTACAGTTGAGTTCCACAATTTGTCGATAAAATTGCTAATAGGGATGAGTGATGCTTAAGCCTGGGCAAGGTTGAGGACAAGTGGATTGGTGTACAATCCAAGTATGTCCAAAGCCTCCAATTTGAGAGATCTTGTTTTGAGAATTATTCACTAGATTTTAGCCAAAATTGTGACGGGAAGGAAGAATAGTATGGGGTTGTCAACCTAATTAAAATTATTGTTCCACATAGCATAGCTATGCGGTGCCCAATCAATTAAGGAGTTAGCATGTTTTTCTTTTTAAGAAGTTAAGATGTCGGGGGGAGAGCTGGGTATATTTTTGTGGGCCTTCTTCTACCAACAGATTTAGTCCATCACACTACCCCCATGAGCGTCAAGTCCATTCAAGCAATGAAGCTTTGACTACTAACTCTAGCACTTAAAGAGGAAGAAGTCTAGGAGGAAGTAGCTGATGTCTCCTTACCAGCTCTAGAGAGAGACAAGCCTTTTACATCATCCCAGCAACCTAGATCTTTGATGTTAGGAAAGGTTAAAAAGATGATAGGAAAGTTGATTAAAAAGTGAAACTCACTAAAACATAAGACCAAGCATACGAGGTCAACTACGGAGACACTTTTGGAATAACACCACATCCCTTTGTGATGGAGTGTTGGTGTCACGATTTCACTTCCACTAATGTCATGCACAAATAAGAATTTTTCTCTTTTTAAAACAATAGAATACTATAATACTAATGGACTTGCTTACAAATTGAAATAAATAAATTTTAGTGGAAATCACGAACAAATGGCAAGCAGACCGATCTATTGATAGTATAGGGAAAGTAACTAAGGTCGTATTTTGTTGTGAAGGAAAGAATAGAGTTTAGAAAGATAACTAAATACTGGATTCTACTATTTCTACTCTAATTTGAGTAGTTGATTTAGCAATTTTAAATGAAAGAACATGTAAGTTATCTAAATAGAAGTAAAAACTACAATGGAATTAAGCATGGATTTTAGCAATTTCTCGGTATTGGGATGTAGATTTCTTTATAAAAAGATGTATGAGTAATAAGTAAACAATCCTTTAAGATCATTATGGCCATGCTATTAGAGTATTTATGATAGTTTAAACATGGATTTCACTCATACTGACTGAATTTATCCTACTCTCATTTTGTAAATTCTATAATGTAGTAGGAGCATTGTATCATCAATTTCTAATCTACACTATTAGCTAGCTATTTCAGTCCTATCACTACCTTAATAACTATGTTAAAATTGATTTTTCATTCCAACCAATTTTTAGCTTTATGATTTAGGTCCTAATTTTCAAGAATTACCCATTCAAATTAGGAATCATAAGTTCTATTTAAGGTTTTTGAATCCTATTATGGTATCTAGACTTTATTAGGATAATAAGGGGCAAAGCCCAATGCATAGGAAACACTATCTTGCTCGATATTAACCTAACACTCAATTTATAACTAATTACACCATAGAACAAAGTGAAATTCCAAATACACTATCATAATACAAGAACACCAATAACCACAACTACTTCATCATATTCACATACTACCCATAAGCATAATAAGCACTTTTTATCATCGTCATGGATAATAAGCATTCAACACGTAAATCGCATGAAAATGAAAGTAAAGACTGCATTAAACATGGAAAAAGTATGAGAAATATTACAAAACCAAGTTCCTCAACCTCATGAATCGAGTTCCTCAAGATTTTCATACAATCTCCATGGATGCAATGGAAATCTATAAATCCAAACCTTGAAAAGAGCTAAAATCCACTAAAAATCTACGTTACGATCATAAAAATATAAGAAAATGCCATAGAAATCATAAAACTACCCTAAAACAAACCTAAGATACCCTAAGGAGGGAGAGAGTGGCAAAACAAAACCTTAAACCCTAAAAAAATACAAAGCCAACTCTACAAAAAACTAAAGAAGATGAAGTTTTTATATTAGGTTATTGTTGGCATGATGGTTAATAAGGATATTACCATGACAATGGACTTGCGTCAAGCACTTCTTCTCTTCCTTTTTAATGAAATGGTGTGTTTTTGCTTCAAGAGTCAAGTATAGCTACTGTCATGCTGGTATAGTCCACTCTATACGACACTTGCAAACATTCTATTCCTGATTCTAGCAAGTGTACCAGCTTGACAGTTACCACTTACCAACATGACGGTAATTAGATACCGTCACGCTAATAGTTCCAGCTCGATGTTTTCTTTCTTTTCTTTATTTCAAACTTCTTGAATGGGACTAACATTGCATGGTAATCCCTAAATCTATAAGATTAAACACAAAAAGCTTAAATTCTTTAAATATATACTCCTTTTTAGCACTAAAACACAAAAAATATGAATTACACTTGTGTTGAGAAATTATATGGGGTTTTTGATAAAAATTCACACATTTTGGCTAAGAAACCTATTGAATCATACATATTTGTTAGAAAATCCTACCACACATGTATTTGTACCCCTAACTTTAGAACTTGCTTATCCTTAAGCAAGTTTAACCCACTTGTAGATCAATAAATAAAAGATGGATTCTCTAATCTTTGATTGCTAAGTCTATCTTTTATCTTACATGCATTAAGTAGTGCGTTTTTCAAATCAATCCTCAACAAGCAATTAATAGTTCATGAAAATTAACGTTAATGGTTGAGTGTGCCTAGCTACATAGCTAAGAGAATTAATTGATTAATCTATGGGTTATAAAGTTAAGTCTCTTATTTAATTAAAGATTAGATAACTCAAGATCAAGTAAGTTGTCACAAAGGAAGAGAAAGACCCTTACAATTTATAGATTGATCAACATGTATATAACCCTAATCCTTCCCTTAAGCCAACCATTATTTAGAAAAAAAAAATGCCAAAATTCAAAGGTTACTTATGGGATAGAGAAAGAGGAAAAAACCCGAAGATTTCAGTATTGCTTTTTACTCGAATCTTCCAAAACTTTTCAATTTTCTTAGTTATGGCCAATTTTCACTTATGCATCCCGAACTTTTGTCTAAGGGAGCTCTTTATTTCTCACCTTTTCCCTGAGAGAACATTAAGGGCTTGTGAAACCATTCTAAAATTCATCATTTCAAAAGATGTGCCAAACACACCTATGCTCTCTTTTTCTTTTTCTTTTCTTTTTGTTTTCCATTTTTTCTTTTTCTTTTTGTTAGGATTACCCCCAACTTTTAGCTTTTGGCCGATTTTCATTATATTTTTTTATTGGGAAATGCTTTTCAAGACCAAAACAATTCAACATCCTCTCTAACATTATACTTGGCCACTTAGAAATTCAAAAAGCACAATACATGAGAATCAATTTTCTAAAAAGTAAATGCCTAACTCCAATAGGTGGCATCATCTTATTCTCAACTTATGAATCTAAAGTTAAATACAAAGGATAACAATCTAATCCAAAGATTTTGTCCATTAATTGTAGAGTAATGTAAAAAGTTTACTCCATTTGTTCCTTATTTATGAATACAATAAAAACAAAAACTACTTTTTTTTTTTTCAACACAACTCAAAAATTTCAAGAAAATATAATAAACTTAGCAAAAAAAATAACTCAACACAATTGTAATATCAATTCAACAAAATGCAACCATAGCTTCAATCCATTCCATATATTCCCTACCCCCAACTTCAATTTCTCATATAATTTCAACTTATCATTAAACATGAATTAAAAAGACAAGGTTAGAACAAGGCTACCTAAGAGATTGAGCTTAGCTATGTCATCTTGTCTATCTTGTTTTTCAAGTCCTCTTAGAGCTAACCTCAAGTTTCTTCAAATATCTGCACAAAAAAAGAAATTGTCTCAAAGTATATTTTGCTTTCTTCCTAAAGACATAAAACAAAATTAAAACAACTTGAAGGAAAGTAGGTGGAAACTGAATAAAACTTTGGTAGGTTACCTCCCACCCAACACTTAGGTTTTAAGTCCTTTAGCTATACCTTAAACTTCTCTACCGGGATCCTATGGCAATGAATTCCATTCACATATCTCTACAACCAACAAGGGAAGCTTTCTTCTATTCCTTACTCCATTTCTCTTCATCTTAGCTCCCCCAAGTTTAATAAAAGTAGATTTTCGGTATGAAGAAAACATATAAATAGGTGTCAACTCAAACTCTATAATATACCCCATGAGCTCTTGGTACTCTAACTTTAGCTAATTTCTCCAAACCAATTGGTTAGCTTAATAAACCAACTAGAGAGGCATTCTTATCTTCAATCACCAATCCATCCCATCCTCTCTAATGTCCTTATCTTGCTCTACCTTAGTGATTGA
This sequence comes from Lumnitzera littorea, assembly GCA_024138015.1. Taxonomy (NCBI): domain Eukaryota; kingdom Viridiplantae; phylum Streptophyta; class Magnoliopsida; order Myrtales; family Combretaceae; genus Lumnitzera; species Lumnitzera littorea. The sequence continues at coordinate 29,416,841 of JAMXBB010000010.1, forward strand.
AGAGGAGGTTTCATCCTCAATTACCCATTCCCATTCGTCCTCTTTAATTGCTTCCTCTTCTTCCAAGGTAAAATGAATAGTAAGGTCCTTTATGTCACTAAGAATCATTAAACTAATGAAGAAACCTTCTTCAACAATTCTCTTTTGCTTTGGTTTCCTTTTCTCTTCATCTAGCTCAGCTTCTCATTCATGGTTATTTAGATTTACTTCTACTTCCTGACACTCTTTCTTTTCACCCTTCACCTCACCTCCATTAATGATCTCTCCTTCAGAATCCTTGCCATGCTTAACATCCATTTGTCCTTTAGGACTAGGCTCTTCAATGTCATCACTTCTAACCACTTATTCTTCATAAGGTTTAATTGATTGTACTATTTTAAGTGTTTCATTATCCATGCATTTCCTAACTTCCATCTCTTCTATGTGCTAAAGGATTTAGGCATATGCCTTAGGATATCGGTGTCTACTTTCATATGCCAACTTTGGAATGGACTTCCCTTTAGGTTTTTCCACTTTAGGGGTACTATGGATCAATGGTGTAGATAGAATGATCATTTCATAATGTGTGCTTTGAGGAAAAGGGGTTTGATAAAGAGGTTATGGAATAGGTCTCCTAATCCTACACTCATGAGTCCAATGACTTCCAATACAATTCCTACAAATCATGAAAGATGAGTAATTAGGGGTGGTATCCACGTAACTTTCATATAAAACATTAGGAAAGTGAGTAGTTAGGGTAGTGGATGGTGAACTACTAGAATTAAATTTAGGACAATCAATAAGATTGTGTTCATCTCCACAACGCCAACACATATTACTCATAAACCCCATTCTTCTTTCTAACAACCACCAACTCTTAAGACCACTAACAATGCAATTCTCAACCCCTTAAAACCTATGGCAAGAGGCTTATCATTTCAATAAATAACCAATTGAATCTTCAAAAGCCTTTTCACAAGTCCTATAAAGCAACAAAAACAACGTAATAAAAAGTTCTCAACAAAATAACAATGCAAAACTAACTCTAACTACAATTAAATCTACTCTACTCTAGACCTAGTCTTAGAGAGAAACATCAATCTAATATTAGTTAACTTTCACTTTCCTTGCCTTCTCTAGTAATGGCACTAAAAACTTAGTGTCGCGATCTCACTTCTACTAATGTCACATTCAAATAAGAATTTACCCCTTTTTAAAACAGTGGAATACCATACTACCAATGGATTCGCTTATGGATGGAAATAAATAAATTTTAGTGAAAATCACAAACAAATATCAAGCTTATAAGTTTATTGTCATGCCTCAAAGCTAGAATAGTAATAGTCCTACCATGTAAACTATTATAGGATAGAAGCTTACCTTACAACCACTATCTTAAACTTAATTTACATAAAACATCTACGACTAACCCACTTTAAAGTAAATAGTTTACAAATTAAACAAGTTATTTACCTAAGAAAGTATAAAAAAATATATATAGGATTCAAATATTAAAATTAATATTTACATGATTTTGTAACATTATATTATCTAAGTAATACTTTATTTAAAGATGGAAGATTCTAAAGTAAAAACTAAGACCTTAGCAATATATCTATTCTTTAGATTTATTTTCTCACTCTCTAGGATTCAGCAATTGCTAACTTTAAGGTAATTATGAGGCCGCTTCCTAATTAGCACCTACAACAACATTTATAGAGATGTAAGTAATCAACCGCTTAATAAGTTGAGGTGGAGATATAAGACTATACATCAAGCACAAATAGGGTTATCGATTAATTATTTTAATGCAACATGATAAGCAAATTCCATCACACAACATTATCCAGTTCATCGTGAGATTAGAGAAATTACACCCTTCTAATCTGGGTTGAAGAGTTTAGCGTACATTTTAATAGCTTACGGCCAAACCTAGGCTTGTGTAATAAAGACACCTCTCCTCATACAACAACCTTCGAACCATTGAATTTACCCTTACTGCAACCTCCTCTCATATCACTTAGTTTAACTAAGAATAAAGAAGGAACCAATTATGCTATCTAGCACTATCCCTTTTAATGGGGTTAGTATTTAACTAGAGAACCCTAAACATTTCCTCTAATGGATTGCTATGCAAGTCCATTTCAAACTTATAAGTCTATATTTAGTTAAATCCAGTTTAAGGTGTTCAATCATTTCACGTAAATAACACAACTATAAGCCAAAACAGCAAACTAGAATTATACAATCAAATCCAAAATCACTCACACATAGACATGCGTACAATCAACTATCTAATAAACACAATAAAATATAATCTCAAGCCTCCGAGTACTATAAAGCAGTACTTCAAAATATAGTGATGTATTAATCTCAACTTATTTGAAATCCTAAATCTGCTCACTCAAGTTCAATGTAAGGTCGAATCATCGCTATTCAATCCTATACTGTAAATATCATTTTAGCATTTATATTCCTTTACATATATATATATATACATATATATATAAGCTTTAAATCATTAGTTTTTAGTTTAAAATTATAATTTTATTCAATTATTCATGTTTTGAATTTCCTATGACCAAGTTAATTCTAAAATGATTTCTAATTCAATTTTTGAATTAAGTTTTGTTTTAGCTTCTAATTACTATTTTTATTTATAAACTTAGGAATTCCTCTTGAACTAATATGTAAAATTTATCTAACTATACTTAGATATTTTAAATTTCTATCGTAGCTTCTAAATAATATTTTGATCAGTACGGTACACTATATTCCTCATTTAATTACTGAATTTGCACTAGATGTGTAAATAACCAACATTTTCATATAATTACCTAATATTCACTCTATATTAGATTTATATCATATTAATATTATCAATTTTGACCTATTATTTTTTCCTACTTGTTAATTTCATATATATACATATTATGTATTATTAGATAATCTACACCTAAATCACTTATCTAATATTTCTAACACTACAATTATCATTCTTCTTCACTCAATAACATATCAAAATATCTAATTATACCCTAAATTAGAAATTATATCTAATTAATTCCCTATGTCACAAATTAACTTATATATACACTTTTACCTATTATTCATTTATTATCATTACCTAATAGGCATAATACGTACAATTAACATCCTAAACTCCATAAATACCATCATACATTAGCAATTTACATCTAAGGATATAGTAAATCAAAATTTTCAACAAATTAATCTTAAATTACCAAATTAAGCCACTAATTTCCTTTTATGCATGATTTTAGAGCCTAAAAATTAAGTAAAAATTTAGAAAGTTAAATTTAAGAAAAAAATTTCATAGTATTGTAATATATATCCTAAATGATCTACACAAAAATTTTAAAGTCAAAACTACGTCAATAAGGTCATTTAAATCTAAATCGAAAACTTGCTCAAGTTTAGTCATTTCCTAAAAGCAATATATCCCGAGGATTAAATTTATCAAATTGATATTTTTTCGTAAATCCACATACTAAAATATCCTAGAATACCAAATTTCATAACTTTCCAAATATATTTAATATTTTTAAGAAATTAAACAAATTTGGAAGCGAAATTGAAACTCATTATTTGATTGACTTCCAACCACCAACGGTGGCTTCGCCTTATTGGCAACTCTAAGCAAGGGGTCTACTATCTAGTGGTGGTGATCGTTCCTCCTTAGGTGGTCGTCGAGTATAGGTTCTTTCTTAATGCCCTAATTACACCCTATTTTTCTAATTTGTCCTAAAAGTACTCTCTCTTCACTTCTTAATCTCTCTCAATTTTTTCTAAACTCCTAAGGGTCCAAAATGAATTGTGAAAGTGGTTTTCTAAATTTATAGTAGTGTCTAGGGTTTTTCTTTTATTCTTGGTTACCAAGTGTCCTTATCTCTTTTCTTTTTCACTTTCTATTTGGCTTATTATTATTGGTTGATTTTCCATCTTCCATTTTTAGATTGCCACACTCTAAATCTAGATAATTCTACACTCTAGTATTTTTCTTTAATTTTTATGAATTTTCCCTAATTATTTGGTATTAGTTTAACTTATTCTAGGTATTTTAAATAATTTCACATATTTTTACCTATACGTAAATATATATATAGTACAAATAAATACTCCTAAATATTATTTAAGTTATTTTATGATTTTTAGTACACATATAATTTATCTCTATCGATTCGTTAATTATTAGAACTCATTTTACATATTTCTAATAAATAACGAATAATATATATATAATTCAATATTATATTATTTAATTATTTTATTACTTATTTTCCTAATTCTAAACTTAAGGGATCACTTTTATTAATATTCCTTAGCTATGTCATAAAATTTAGGCTAAATTGGACCACTTACCCAATCTCCGCAAATTTTACATTTCGAATCCTGAACATCTGGTTGTAGGGCTTATATCTATTAATAGTCTAGGGAGAGTAACCAAGGTCATATTTTGCAGTAAAGGAAAAGATAGATTTTAGAAAGATAACTAAGTATTAGATTCTACTATTTCTAATCTAATCTAGGCAACCAATTGAGCAATTTTAAAAGAAAAAACATGCAAGTTATATAAATAGAAGTAAAAACTACAATGGCATTAACCATGGATTTTTGTAATTTCTCAATATTGGGATGTGGATTTCTCTATAAAAAGATGTATGAATAACGAGTAAACAATCGTCTAATTTAGAAAACCACTTCCACAATGTATCAAGAGCATTGTATCATCAATATCTCATTTACACTATTAGCTAGCTATTTAAGTCCCATCACTGCTTCAATAGTTATGTTAGAATTAGTTTCTCATTCCAACCCATTTTTAACTCTGGGTCAGTACAAAGATTTAGGTCTTAATTCTCAAGAATTACCCATTCAAATTAGGAATCCTAAGTTCTATTTAGGGTTTTCGAATCCTATTATTGTATTTAAACCCTATTAGGATAACAAGGGGGCATTACTTAATGTGTAGGAAACATTATCTAGCTCGATATTAATCCAACACTCAAGTTATACCTAACTACACCATAAAACTAAGTAAAATTCCAAATTTACACTATCATAATACAAAAACATCAGTAGCTATAACTACTTCATCATATTCATACACTACCTATAAGCATAATAAGCACTATTTGTCACTTTCATGGAGAATAAGCATTCGACACACAAAGCTCATGAAAATGAAAGTAAATATTTCATTAAACGTAGAAAAAGTATGAGAAACATTTCAAAACTAAGCTCCTTAACCTCAAGAATGGAGTTCATAAAGATTTTCAAACAATCTCCATGGATACAATGGAAATCCACAAACTCAAACCATGAAAAGAGTTAAAATCCACTAAAAGTCTATGCTACGATTATAAAAATATGAGAAAACACCATAGAAATCATAAAACTACCCTAAAACAAACCTAAGATACCCTAAGGAGGAAGAGAGTAGCAAAACAAAACCCTAAACTCTAAAAAAATACAAAGCCAACTCTATAAAAAATGAAGAAGATGAAGTTTTTATATCAGATTATTATTGCTATGATAATAAGCAAGATACCATCATGACGGTGGACATTTGTCAGGCACTTCTTCTCTTCCTTTTTAATGAAACGGCATGTTTTTGCTTCAGGGGTCAAGTATACTGTCATGACGGTACCCAACTATTGTCATGCTAGTATAGTCTACTTTATGTGACATTTACAAACATTATGTTCTTGATACTAGCAACTGTACCGATTTGACAGTTATCACCTACCAGCATGATGGTAGCTAGATACCATCAAGCTAGTAGTTCCAGCTCTATGCTTTCTTTATATTCCTTATTTTTGGCTTCTTGAATGAGACTACCATCATATGGTAGGCCCAAAGCCTACAATATTAAACACAAAAAGCTTAAATTCTTTAAATATATAATCCTTTTCAGCACTTAAACACAAAAAATATTAATTACACTTGTATTGGGAAATTATATGTGATTTTGATAAAAATTCTCACATTTTGGCTCAAAAACCTATTAAATCACACATATTTGTTAGAAAATCCTTTAGATAAGTGTATGGTTTCACATACCTATTAAGTACAAACCTCTGGACCCTTCACTCAAGCCAAACTTAGAGGTTTGTAGGATCTGGTTAGGAGAATCCTATTCACTCAACTCAGCCCAAACGAGCATACCTATTAGGAAGGCTAGATGGAAAACACTTTGTGTACTCCATTGGGACATGTGTTGGTTTGCTTATTCTCTCATTCAAATGCCGAGCAGTTAGATGCTGACCTACTGAATGCCAAGGTCAAGGTCCTTATACACCAAGCTCTCCTATCCCACTCTGCTAAATGGATGCTTCACTCAATCACCTTGACAACCTTGAATACAGCATAGCAACAACAACCCCAACATTAATATAACTCTGTTCCATTGCTCCAAGATTCCAAATGAGAACCCAATGACAAGCTACCACTTGTCCTTTACTTTTCTAACATTCGTATTATATTCCTTTTTATCCTTGTCATATTTATCCCTTTTTGTTTGTATTAGGAATCTTCCTCATACTTTATCATATATGTAAATTCCATTATCGTATTGTTGCCCTAAGGGACTTACTATAAATAGTCCCTCATTTGTAACTGCAAACAACTTAATGAATTGATACATATAGACATGAACTATTTTCCCTCTATTCTTGTGAGAAGCCCTCTCAGAGCAATAACATATGCTCTTATATAATCTTATCGAATAGCTCGAGATTAGTGGTGAGTAGACCTTAGTATTAGCTTCTACGTCATATCAAGTGAAGTACTAAATCGTGTAGTATTCATTGGTGCGTCATATCTGACGAACAACTCCACGGAAGCTACTCAGTGTTGCTTATCCATTCCGCTTTCTTTGATATCTTGAAGGACTCACTGGTTACTGTCCTCCTATAGCAAGCCCTAATAATTAATTGAGCTCTTAGGCACTTCATATAATCTTAGTATTAGAGCTTGAGGTTACAACCAAAAGCTAATTGTTGTAATAGCTATTTTTTGAAATGGCTACTGTGCTTTGTTATACTTTGTTCTATATTCTAAAAGCAAAGCAAGTTATTGGAGTTATTGTACATCATAACTTCTAGCAAGTGTTGTGTGAAATCTTTTGTTAAGTAGTAAGCTTCTTGAAGTTTTGTTTTGAGAATGTCAAACCTCAGTGTACAAGTAAAGATAAGTGATGTCGAGAGCAATGCTATGGGTCAAGGCAATGTTGAACAACAAATCCCATGAACTACTAACGAATAAATACAGAACTTCACCACCATTGTTGCTAACATAGCCATATCTGTACAACAATTGGTAGAAAACTATCTACTAGAAAGAAATGTTGAACGAAGACAAGATATGCAAGATAGACCAAGAGGACATGGTATAGAACTCCAAGCTCCTAATGCTATGAATGTACCCCTAGTACGACTTGTTCAAGCTAAAAGACACATACGATGAAGACTTAAGCTGGAAGATGAGGATGAGGAAGATGTTAGAGATGAGGATAAGCAGTTTCCTAAGTTTGACAAGTGAGAGCTTCGTGCATCGAAAGGAAGTAAGCACATTAAGGTGTAGATTCCAAACTTCTTTAGGACTAGTAATGCTGATGAGTATCTAGAATAGGAAGAAAAGATTAAGAAGAGATTTGACTTTTATGATTATGAAGACTCAATGCGTATTCGAGTAGCTACTATAAAATTTTCTAAGTATGCAGCAATGTGGTGGAAAAAGTTACAAACCCTATGTTAATGAGCTTAACAAGAAATATAAACTTGGAATGAGATGAAAAGAGTCCTAAGGAGTAGATTTGTTCTAAAACACTATAAGTAAGACACTTTCCGACATCTCAAAAAACTCAAACAAGGTAGCCGACTTATGGACTGATATCCAAAAGTTCCAATTGCTAATGATCCATTGTGATGTTGACAAGTCAAAAGCATGAATAGTAGCAAGGTTCATTTTTGGCTTAAGACCTAAGATTGGTAAAATAGTAGACATATAGAGGCTTAGAAATCCAGATGAGACAATCTAGGTGGCATAGAGAGTAGAAAGGTAGAGACAAAATCAGCTTAGCTAAGTACCAAGCAACAAACCATACTTGCTAAGCTGAACTAGTATACTAAGCTGACTTAAATATGATCGAACTCAATATAGTTTTAAGGTCAACCATTGAGGTTAAGCACTAAGTAGACTTGATGATGGCCGAGGTAAGACTAAGACCGAGGAGCTTGAGGTCATGAAGGATCAATGCCAAAGCTCATAATGGAAGACCTAAGAAATCAAGTGTTTCAAATGCCTTAGTTTTGGATACGTAGCTAGTCGATGTCTAAACCAGCGTATCATGACCATTAAGGAAGAGAAGCCCTAGTTCGAAGTAGAGAACGCAAGTGAAGATGAAGAGGAGGAAGATGCCGAACAGTGCTTTGATGGGTTCTTAGAAGACCTAAAGGCCCTTACCCGACTCGACTAGGGGGAGAAATACCTTAATATAGTTGTTCATAAGGTTCTTAGTACAGGTGTTGCAAGGAAAGATGAGCAGTAAGAGAACCTCTTCCACACTAATTGTAGAGTGAAAGGAAGTTTGTGTACTTTAATCATTGATAAGGTAGTTTGTCATGCCTCGAAAAAGAGCAATCATAACAGTCCTATCATGTAATCTATCTTAAAATAGAAGCTAATCTCATAGCTGCTATTGTAAATATAGTCTATACAAGGCATATGTGACTTAACCTGCTTGATGCATCCAGTCTGACACCTGTCAATAATGAAATCTATAGTATAGCTTTTCAAAATACCTATTCAAGACAACTTGTTAATTGATAATACAATAGTACTTATATAAGCATTTTCACATATAAAGTTATAATTTACACTAAGAGTTTACAAAAGCCATAGGTCTCGAAGTCTATTTACAATCAAATAGGAAACCAGTAGGTGTATCAAGGATTCCCAGTTAGTTTCCTCTAAACAAAAAGAAAAGTCAAAAGCCTAAATTTAATGGATTCTTCTTTCCTCACTTTCCCAAACAACTACCTGAGTCAATAAGGGATGTGAGCACAACTAGCTTAGTAAGCAAGATAGAGACAAAAGAGTACCATATAATCATAGATAAGGTTATTAATTATAATGAAATGCAATGTAATCAATTACTTGAAACATCATACAATGTTTTCCAGTCTATTGTGAGGTTAGAGAAATTACATTTACTCCAACCTAAATTAAGGAGTTTGTTGCAACTCAAATCAAACCAAACCCAAGCTTGTACAATGGAGAGCACCCTCATCCTATGACACTTTGGAACTATGGCCTCTACCCTTACCTTGACTTCCTCACATATCACTTAGTTTAACTAAGGATGGGGACAGGACTATTTCAGCTATATGGTATTTATTCTAACACTCATAATCATTCCTCTAACGAGTTGCTATGCAAGTCTAGTTATGTTAGTGGTTAGATAACTATTAGTTCCATTTAGGAGTAGCCAAACAAGCTTGTACAAAACATTACCATGAAACATGTAGAACAGCCTGCCAAGGAGTTCAATTCCTGTTACAAACAGAATACCAGTCACATACAATGAAATATGCAAAATAGCGTGCCAAGGAGTTCAATTCTTGTTGCAAACAGAATACCAATCACATACATAGCATAGGCATAAACAACTAATTTACAACCACAATCAAAGCACTCTTAAGCCGTCAGATACTCTAATATGGTATCTCAACAAATAGTAAAGTCACAATCCCAATTTGCTTGTATTGATGCTCATTGCAGTAGGCCTATACTGTCAACATTTTGCTCATTGGAAGACCCCATATGTATACCAAAACCCAAAACCCAAATTTAGTTTTCATAAAGTTACAAAAATATTAAGGTTTTATCTACTCTTTATATCATCATGAAGTTATAAACGTAAATATATATATATTTAAAGTATATTATTATTCTTATATGGTGGAATATAGTTTTTATTTAAATATATATATTTATCATAGTTTTATTATATAAGTTATATTAAGTTAGCGATCATTAATAGTATACGTAGTTATATTATTACTTATAATACATTGTTTTGATCATACTAAAATGTATTTTTAATCATTCAAGTTACATTTCAATTATGATATGGTCATCATAATACGTAAATTTTTGTAATATTATATAAATATTGTTATATTACCTATGATTATTCAATTTTAGTAAAAATAGTATTGTCGGGTTTGCATGAACTCAACAATAAATATTACGAGTTCTATCTCGAGAGATAACTTTTAAAGGATATTTTTAGTTTCTATTATACATATATGTCCCTATAATAAGCATTATCGTATTATGTTCATATTATATAAAAAGGCTATATTTCATATAATTTCTTAGCATAGCTTAATAATATATGTAATATATAACCCTAACACGAATATATCATAGCCCATATCATATAATTATCACAAAATATGATGAAAATTCATCCTAACCAGATCTGATAAGTCTAGATATGTATATGTTTCATTCAAATATTTTTCTTAATTTAGTCTAATATTGCTAAAAACGTGCCTTGGTTAGTTAATTAAGTTATTTAACTATGAAAATTCATAATAAATAGCTATGATCACCAATTAATTCCACAAAAGTTTCTATAGGCTCATAAAAATATAGGAAATTCAATCAATAAGTGGTTTCATGCTATCAAGTTTAACACTTACATATGTAACATTACATTTTCACCTCTAATTTGTGATTAATTAGGCAAATAATATAGTTTTACCCCCAAATTAATTCCAACCTTTCATGACATCATTATAAACATCCAAAATTAATTGGATCCTAATTTCATCGATTATTTTCCCCAAAATCAATTTATTTCACAAATTTCCCTATTTTTAGCTTTTTTTTAAGGTAAAAAAAAAATACAATAAATACTAAACACATATGAAATCAAAATTGAGCTGCATAGCAATTAACTAGATTAATATGCATCCTACAAAATTATTTTGAGCTCAAGAAAACATCATTTAATATATTTATTTTAGATATGAAAATTCGAATGAATAGTAAAGTTGTTAAGCAAGTATATAAAATATTTATGATTTTACAAAAATAAAATATTTATGATTTTACAGCATGAAAGTACATATAAAATAACCTAAGAATTTGTTAAGCAAGTATATAAAACTTTCATAATTTTCTAAATTAGCTTAGTATTTTTAGAAAATATAAGAAAAACATGGCAGAAATAGAAGCTAACTGTTCACCGGAGCTCTAATAGTCATTGGTTAGCAAGGGGGTGTTGAAAGGCCTTGGTGCAAGGTAGACTAGTCATGGCTAATGGGGTTCACTATTAGGTGGTCATTAGGATTACAAACTAAGGTAGGTCATTAGGTTCCTTATTTTCTTTTTATTTTTCCAAAGTTTTCTAATTTTTTTTTTCAAAATTTTTCTTCTACTATCTTAAAGTCTAAACTACTAAATGAGGAGTATCTAAAGTCAAAGGCAATTTATAGGAGTTTTTGTTAGCCAAAAAGCAATTTCCCATATTTATTTATTTTTTTCTTTTTAAGTTAGTTAGAGGTGGCTAAATTTCAAGAATTGATCCTTTTAAGTCAACTTTTCTTAGGTCCCCTTTGTTGCCACAATTGATCTAGATTTTCTAGGTGGTTTTCCTTGCCAATTGGATAAGGTTTGAGTGGTTTTTAAGTTATTTATTGATATATTATATTAATATTTAGTATACGCATATATATCCTATATATGGGATACATATAATGTGTAATTGTAACCATATAATTATGTTTCATTTATGTCTTTTATTTTTTTAAGATATATTTTTTATTTAATTTTGCAAATTTATCACTTATTTCATATATTTTTAGGTTTTCAGGTTAATTTACAAATATAATTATTATATATACATGGTATATTTGTAAAAATACATATATATTCATATAGTCTATTATGCTATATTTTTCCCTTATATAACTTATTTCAAGGGCCTCATTGCATTTCAAGCTCAATTTTACGAGTTCCAACGAGTTTTATTATATATTAAATAATTACACTTCTAAAACTAAAATTAGGGTTTCAGGTCATTATTTTTAACATCCAACTTTACTAGGTCACTTTAACTATCTTTTCTAACCTAATTGTAAAGTTTGGGCTCAATAAGATAAGTTTTCTTGAAAGCCCTAAATCCAGGTACGGTTATTCTAAAAATGATTTTACAGGCTTACATAGTCGTATCAACATGGCAGTACAAGGAGTAGTGAAAGCCTTGAAGTTCCTAACCTATCCTCACCCTAGACCCTATAGGACCCATTAGCTAAATGAGAAAGGTAAACTCTAAGTCATTGAGCAAGTGAAGGTATCGATCTCCATTAGGGAAAGGTGTAAGGGTGAGATACTATGTGACATTCTACCAATGTGCATTTCACACATAATGTTAAGCTAACCATGACTCTTTAATCTTAAGGTACTCCATGATGGACACAGGCACAGTTATAGGTTCCAAAAGGATGAAAGGAGAGTTATATTAACCCCAATGAGCCCAAGAGAGGTGTAGACTCCGTAAATTTAACCTTTTGAACATAATGTTGGACTTGAGTGTCGTAGACATTTCCTTAAGTCGACAAAACTATATAAAATGAAAACCAACTAAAATTTTGAACTTGGAACTTAAAACGAACTTAAAAGACCCAATGATACAATTTGGAAACCCTGATCATGCAAGAAAACCCTAATCTCTATATGCGCGTACTTTTAAAAAAAATGATGAAAACCGAAACTTAACAGAAATCGTAAATATCAAATCATAAAAATTTTTAAAACTCTATAAAATTATCTTAATGCTTGAAAAGCCATAAATCAATAAAATTATCAATAGTTTTCGAAAATCATATAAAACTGATAACAAACGAATCAAGGATTATTTCAAGTAATAATAAACAACTAAACTAAGTTAGTTAAAGGAATAAATTAATAAGTTTACAAAAATTATTTTACTTGCGTACATAAGTAGCCCCACAATATGTATACATGTATAAATATATTATTAAGTAATTTCCTTTTCTTAATCTATCATATGATATATATATATATGTTGCATAATAAAGCGGTGTTCCTAAATAATTAAGTCAATTGATCCTTAAGCTCCTAAGTGTAAGTAAATTATTCCTGAGTGGGTGAAAAACCCTAAAACATACATAAACTCACTCGAACCCTAAAACCTAGGATGATTAAGGACTTACGATCCTAAATAAACAATTAAAAATATAATTTCAATAAATTTTATTTAACTCTAGAAAACTCGAAAATTTCTTAAGAAACAAATCACAACCTACAAATTAATTTAAGAGACAAACTCTAAAAGAATTTCATATAAGACAATCTCCTTATCTTCATACATAAGATTTGTGTACATGAATAAGTAAACCAACTAATCATACTAAATGACTTATCAATTGATAAATATAAACCCTACTTTTAGTAGGCCTATGATTCAATTAAAAGTACTGTCCAAACGTTCCCAAGGATCTACTAAACTAAAAACTTAAGTTTACATTTAGAAACAAATTAAAATTTTCCATTTCAAAAACCAATTATCGAGGAAACCTGAGCTTGAAGAACTACGAGCTCTAAACTCACCTGAGACCCTAAACCCTAAAACAATTGAGGAATTTTGACCCTAAGTGACTAATCAATAATTTAATTTGAATAATTTCATTTAACTTTAGAAAATTTCACAATTTTATAAAAAATCAAATCATAAATCACAAAACAATGCAAGATGAAAACCCTAAAACAATTTCCTATAAGGCTATGCCCTTATCTTCATGTCTAAGCCTTACACATCAATAAGTAGACCAACCAATCACCTTAGATGACTTATCAATTGAGAGTTGGAATCATTTATCAATTGATAACTTATCAAAATCTAGTGATAAGACATTTTCCATATCACCCCTTCACTTATACTACATATGGACAATTTTTCACAAGATTTCATATGCCTAACTTCATTAAATAAGGCAAGACCACTCCATGGCTCAAAAAGACTTTAAATGGAAGATTTAAACAAGGAGGAAAGGGGGGTCATACTCTTGTCTTTCAACCATCAATCACTTTCTCTTACACATCACTATTCACCCCTTAATACTTACATCATCAATAGTTGCAATTATTGACTTTTGTGTAAACTACAAGACAATCAATTAAAGCTTTTTGCACACACTTCTTTTCTCATTCAAAATCTGCCACTCTCTCCCTCTTTCACTCTCATTTTCACTTCCTTTTCTCTCACTTTAAACACAAATCAAAAGAAGAAATCAAACTCCACAAATTCCCAACATTGCCGCCACCATTTTTGCTTCCATACTCATGGCAATTTCTCTTCTTATTCTTGTGTCATTTTCTTTCATCATCTAAGATCTTTTAGAACCATTAGAACCTTCCACAAACCCCATTCCAAGAGACCAAAAGATTCGGGTTCCAAAAGGTTGCAAAAGAGGAAGCAAAGTTAAGAGCTTAAGTGAAACCTTTATGCACAACCACCATATTTTGCTTTAAGGACGAGTAAGTATTTCTTGTGATATGTGGATTAGTATTTATGTTAGGAGACTTTGATTTCTTGAAGATATAAGTAAGGTTTAAGTTGTTATAACACAAAAAACCGTTTTAAGAAACAAATTCATGAAACCCTTACATGAAGTTGAAATATAAGCATGTAAAGTTGGTATTTTGTAAAAAGATTTGTTTAAGACTTGAATGGAAGATTTTAAGTTGAGAAAGTCTTGAAACAAAAGCTTGAATGGAGGATGAACATGCTGGACGTGAGGGTTCCATAGTCATTTGGATGTTGAATTTGTTTTCATTAAGTTAAACATGCTCAAATCTAGACTTAAGTTAAGGAAAAATCCATCACATGAAGTTTTATGAAGAAACCAACTTTGTATGATATGAGCTATGATATGGAAGTTGTATTAAATGTAAGATCTTCTATTTCTTTGTGTGGAACATGAGTTAAAGAATCATCTTGTGGAAAAAAAGTCAAGTTAAGATTTGGATACAAGTAGTTAAGTGCATAATCTACCACCTAAACTTAAAGAAATAATGAAACAAGTTGAAAAACCAAGTGAGGACCCCTTGGAACCATCATGAACAGATCTGGAACATGGGAAAAAGAAGCTTAAAAATATGATAAAAGTGAATGAATAAAGTGAAAAGATTAACCAAAGCAAGTATAGTAAGCATACAAAGCCTAAAACTCTCAAAACGAGCTTAAAACTCTAAGTTGGGCCTTCAATAAAATTCTGACCAGCACCTTAAAACATCAAGAGAGGATGTTTTGAAGCCCATAAGAAATCCACCTAAGGCTCCATAAGCCTACTAAAGTCACTAACTTTAGTTTGAACCAAAAACAAGCCCATTTGACAACTTAAGCCCACTAAAGGGCCCAAGAAGTGGTTGTTAGCCTTAGGAATATAAATCAAAGTTGTAAATCTGATCTCAAGGAATATTTTAAGCTTAGGATAAAATCTTAAGACCAAGCCCAAAGGATTTCTCAAGTTATCAAAAAGCCTATTTACCAAACAAGGCCCAAAAGCACTCCAATACATGAGGAACGCTACTGTTATGACCCATGGACAGATTTGCATGCCTCATTTCGAAAATCTAATCTCACCATGTTAAAGTACACTCGAAAATGATGAAGATTGACTATAAGATCATAAAAATTAGATTTAAAATGAGAAAGTTATACGCGATTGAACTTTTAAGTAAAACCGGGAAAAATTATGAAACCAAGTCCAAAGTATAACTTAAAGGGTTTTAGCTTAGTTTTCTAGGTTTTATTTCAAATCCTTATAGTATCGTATTTGCAATGTCCAGGGGACCCGGCTTTGGGGAGATGACCCGGCTTTGGGGAGACGACCTATCCCGGATTATTTTGATTAATCCGCATGGCTGAGTGAGTAAATTCCCGATGATTTTTTACTTGATTGTGCTTGTAGAATAGATGCACCTAAACTTATATATATATATATTTGGATGCTTGTGGGATATGGGAGATGCATGTGTATGAATTTGTGGATGAATGTGATGACTTGTTAATTATATTTAATAAGGGGAATTGTTTGCATTATATATACATGTGAATTGTATGGAATGAAATTGTCTGATCACCTTGAAAATCAAGATAATCACTTATCTGATTAAGAAATCAAAATGAATCATGCATACCCCATATTGCATACGGAGAACACCGACTGCCGCTTCACACAGAAGATGGGAAGGGACTTACAGGAATACGAGTTTCCTGTAGGATTGGGCACTAGCTACGCCATCATATATATTGAGTCTCTGTCTTAAGCTGATGGGCTTACTAGGCGCCGGGAGACGCCAACCGTCGGCGAGGGGCCGAGTCTTATGGCTTCTGCTTAGGGCGTGTGATTGTAGATTGCGGAGGCCACCACACCGCTAGACTTGGGATTTTGAAAATATGATTTATTATTCGGTAATGAAAGTATATATATGTATATATATACATAGTTTTGTTTTGACTTAAGCACAATAGTGCTAATGAATTAAAACCCAAGGTCTAGAACTCGGATTTTGGTTTGGGTTGGTTAATTATCTCCAAATCCCGACTTCAGGGGGCGTAATTTTGAGTCGTATGCAGTTTCTAGGCCACTGCATGCATCGTTTGGCATACTGATTGTTCATACATTCATATGATTGTGCATCTAATAAATTTTGCCATGCGGTATTGATGAGGGTAATTATCTCACTAAGCGTAAGCTTACACCCCAATAGTTTTTTTCCTTACAAGTTGATCGATAGTTAGGATAGAGATAGGAATTGAGTGCAGAGTGCTACCATTGAAACAATATGGTGAAATGCTTATGTAGTTACTTCAAAATGCTTTGGAAAATGACTAATATTTCAATTAAGTTTAGTATCTTTAGTAAGCTTAGAAATTTTTTTTTTTTTTGGAATTGTCTATCTTATTTCACTATTTTCGTAGGGGATACCGATTCTCTGCGGTTCTGAGGAATTGTGGTAAAAATTGGATATTCATAATTATTTATATTATATAATAAGTCAATGAACTAAAATTGAAGACTCTAGCAAATAACTATTTAGAGTCCTGCAATCTTTAACTTGCAAGGCGATTTTCTTATCATGGGTACATACGTGATATGGAAATTTTAGGCAATACTACTAGGCTCCTCTTAGGTTCGCTACAAGAGGTCTAGGAATCACAAGAAAAGATTTCCATATCACTATAGAGGAAGTCCTTAGTGATTTCCCGAGCCTAATTTTCCAAGGACGTTAAGAAGGAAGAGTTTGTATTCTTACTAGTCAAAAGATTACTTAAGCTCAAGGAAGCCAGAGCATTACCTACCAAGTACAAACCTTACTCTAAGAATATATTAACCTATTTCCTACTAAACTGTTGAAAAGCTTACACCTTATTAGAGACATCGAGCACTGTATTAACCTTCAATCTAGCACAACCCTATCTAACCAACCTACCTATAAGCTCAATCTTAAATAAGAAGCCGAGCTAGAGAAACAAGTTGATGAGTTAATTAAGCATGGCTATGTCAAAGAAAGCATGAGCCCTTATACCAAACCAACTATCTTAGTACCAAAAAAGGATAGATCATGGAAAATGTGCATCGGTAGCCAAGCTATCAATAAGATCACTATTAAGTACCGATAACCAATTCTACAATTGGATAATATGCTAGATGAGTTGCATGGTGCGCAGATATTTTTAAAGGTTATTTTGAAAAGTGGCTACTACCAAATCAGAATGAGACCCAAAGATGAGTAGAAGATTGCTTTCAAGACAAAAGATGGTCTATTTTAATGGTTGGTTATGTCATTCAAACTTATGAATGCGTCGAGCACCTTCATGCAATTAATGAACCATGTTTTAAGACCTTGTATGGGTTCCTAAGGATGAGGACAAGCAAGCTGTCCCCTAGATCATATGGCCCCTTCAAGGTCAATCACGTTGTTACCAAGAGAGTTTATTATCAACATAGACCATGAGTCCCTCTAACAACTCCAAGGCTAATAAAAACTCTACCGACATCATGCTAATTGGGTCTAGTTCTTGGAAACCTTTTGCTATGTCATCAAGTATAAGAAAGGAAGTGCAAGCACTTTGGCTAATGCCCTTTCTTGTCAGCATGTCCTTATTACGGTAATGTAAGCTAAAATCCTTAGGTTTAGAACCCTACTTGATCAATATGAGCACATCCGAACTTTGGACCTATAATGGCCAAGTGCAATATTAGAAGAGTAGTGGATGGGTTCTACTTAGACTAAGGGTTTCTAAAGAAAAGAAAATAAGTATGTGTGTCAAGCAACTCTGCTAAGGAATTACTTGTGCACAAAGCCCATGTTGGAGACTTAGCCAATCATTTTGGCAAAAAGAAAACTACCAAGATGTTGAAAGAACACTTCTATTGGCTTAGGATGATGAAGCATATGTGCAAAGCTCTTGAACGTTGCAAGGTGTATAAGCGAGCTAAAGAAAGAAAGGAGCCATATGGGTAATATACACCTCTACCCTTACCTAAAAGGCCATGGAAGGAACTAAGGATGGATTTCATGCTTAGCTAAACTAAAACACCTCAAAAACATGATTCTATTACAGTAGTGGGGGATCAATTCAACAAATCGAGCCACTTCATTCCTTACCACAAAACTAATTATGCTTTCTTCATTACTAACCTCTTTTTGTAGGAGAACGTATGACTGCATGGCATTCTAGGATGTATTGTCTCATATTGTGATTCGAAATTTATGAGCTTCTTCTGGTAAATACTATGGAATATGGAGGAAGCTCGGTACTAAACTCATGTTCAGTACTTCTTGCCATCCACAAACCAAAGGCCAGACAAAAGCTACAAATAGAACAGTAGACAACCTGCTTTGAGCTACTATTAGTTAGAATCTTCAAGATTAGGATTTCTACTTGCCAGCCATAGAATTTGTTTACAACAACTCCTCCTATAACTCAACAAGAAAGTCTCCATTCCAAGTCATCTACAGGCTTAATCTCAATTTACCACTAGATATGATTATTAGCCTAACCTCTTCAAAAGAAAGTCAATCAATTCTGTAACCTACCAAGATATTCTAAAGACTGCATTAGAAGGTTACCGAGCAACTAGCTAAGATGGTTTCTCAACAACGACAGCATAGGAATAAAGGACAAAAGCATGTCATTTATAACCTTGGAGACCTTATATAGGTTCACCTCAAAAAGGAAGGGTTCCCAAGGAGGAGGAAGAGTAAGCTTTCCCTTAGATCATATGGCCCCTTCAAGGTCAATCGCCTTACTACCAAGAGAATTTATTATCTACGTAGACCATGAGTCCCTCAAGCACCTCCAAGGCTAACAGAAACTCTATCGATGTCATGTTAAATGGGTCTAGTTGATGGAAACCTTTTATTATGTCATCAAGTATAAAAAAGGAAGTGCAAACATTGTAGGCAATGCCCTTTCTCATCAACATGTCCTTATTACAACACTGTAGGCTAAAATCCTTGAGTTTGGAACCCTACTTGATCAATATAAGCATGATTTGCATGTTAGACCCTTAATAGCCAAGTGCAATATTAGAGGAGTAGTGGATGGGTTCTACTTAGACCAAGGGTTTCTGAAGAAAGGAAAATAAGTATGTGTGCTAAGTAGCTCTACTAAGGAAGTACTTTTGTAGGAAGCCCATGCTAGAAGTCTAGTCAGCCATTTTAGTAAAAAGAGAACTACCGTGCTATTAAAAGAATGCTTCTATTGCCCTAGGATGATGAAGCATATGTACAAAGTTCTTGAATGTTGCAAGGTGTATAAGTGGGCCAATGAAAGAAAGGAGTCATATGGGGAATATACACCTCTACCCTTACCTAAATGACCATGCACCGAACTAAGCATGGATTTCATGCTCGGCCTACCTAGAATGCCTCGAAAACATGATTCTATTATGGTAATGGTCGATCAATTCAACAAATTAAGCTACTTCATTCCTTGCCCCAAAACTAGTGATTCTTTCTTCATTGCTAACCTCTTTTTGCAAGAGATTGTACAACTGCATGGTGTTCCTAGATCTATTATCTTCGATCGTGATTTGAAATTTATGAGCTTCTTTCGCTGAACAATATGGAAGAAGCTTGGCACTAAACTCATGTTCAGTACTTCTTGCCATCTACAAACAGAAGGCCAGACAGAAGCTGTAAACAAAATAGTAGGCAACCTACTTCGAGCTACTGTTGGTTAGAATCTATATGATTGGGATCTCCATTTGCCAATCATAGAATTTGTTTACAACAACTCTACCCATAGCTTAACAGGAAAGTCTCCATTGGAGCTTATCTATGGGCTTAATCTAAATTTACCACTAGATATGATCACTAGCCTAACCTCTTCGAAAGAAAGTCAATCAGGTCTGCAACGTACCAAGATATTCTAGAGATTGCATTAGAAGGTTACCAAGCAACTAGCTAAGATAGTTGCTCAACAGCGACAGCAAGGGAATAAAGGATGAAATCATGTCATTAATAACTTGGGAGACCTTATACAGGTTCACCTCAGAGGGAAGGCTCCCTAGGGAGGAGGATAAGTAAGCTATCCCTTAGATCAATTGGGCCCTTCAAGGTCAATCACCTTACTACCAAGAGAGTTTATTATCTACATAGACCATAAGTCCCTTAAGCACCTCCAAGGCTAATAGAAACTCTATCAGCATCATGCTAAATGGGTCTACTTTTTGGAAACCATTTGCTATGTCATCAAACAAAAGAAAAGAAGTGCAAACACTACAACCAATGCCCTTTCTTGTCAACATGTCCTTATCACAACACTGTAGGCAAAAATCCTTAGGTATGGAATCCTATCCAATCAGCATGAGCACAATCCACACTTTTAACCCTTAGTGGCCAAGTGTAATATTAGAGGAGTAGTAGATGGGTTCTACTTGACCAAGGGTTTCTAACGAAAGGAAAATAAGTACGTGTGCCGAACAGCTCTGCTAAGGAAGTACTTTTGCAGGAAGACTATGCTAGAGGCTTAGCCAACCACTTCATTCCTTACCACAAAACTAATGATGCTTTATTCATTGCTCACCTCTTTTTGCAAGGGATCATGCAACTACATTGCGTTCTACAAAGTATTGTCTCATATCATGATTCAAAATTACGAGCTTCTTTTGGTGAACATTATCGAAGAACCTTAGCATGGAACTCATGTTTAGTACTTCTTGCCATCCATAAATTGATTGTTAGACAAAAGTTGTAAATAAAATAGTAGGCAACTAACTTTGAGCTACTGTTAGTCGAAATCTACATGATTAGGATGTCTATTGCCAGTCATAGAATTTGCTTACAACCACTGCACCCACAACTCAATAGCAAAGTCTCCATTTGAAGCTGTCTAAGGGCGTAATCTAAATTTACCACTTGATATGATTACTGGTCAAACCTCTTCGAGAGAAAGTTAATTAGGTCTGTAACATACCAAGGAATTCTAAAGACTACATTTGAAGGTTGCCAAGCAACTAACTAAGACAATTGCTCAACAATAAGAGCAAGGGAATAATGGAAGAAAGCATGTCATTAATAACCCTGGAGACCTTGTATGGTTTCACCTCAAGAAGGAAGGGTTCCCAATGACAAAGATAAACAAGCTGCCCCCCAGATCATATGGCCCCTTCTAGGTCAATCACCTTGCGTCAAAGAAAGTTTATTATCTACACAAACCATGAGCCCCTTAAGCACCTCTAAAGCTAACAAAAACTTTGCTGATGTCATGTTAAATGGATCTAGTTCATGGAAACCTTTTGTTATGTCATCAAGGATGAGAACACTGTAGCCAACGCCGTTGCTCGTTAGCATGTCCTTATTACAACACTGTAGGCTAAAATCCTTAAGTTTGGAACCCTACTTGATTAGTATAGGCATGATCCATACTTTGGATCCTTAGTGGCTAAGTGCAATATTATAGGAGTAATAGAAGGGTTCTACTTAGACTAAGGGTTTCTAAACAAAGGAAAATAAGTATGTGTGCTAAGCAACTCTACTGGGGAAGTACTTTTGCAGGAGGCCCATGCTAGAGGCCTAGCCGACCATTTTAGTGAAAAGAGAACTACGAAGTTGTTGAAAGAACTCTTCTATTGGCCTAGCATGATGAAGCATATGCACAAAGTTCTTGAACATTGCAAGGTGTATAAGTGAGCCAACAAAAGAAAGCAACTATATGAAGAATATACACCTCTACCCTTACTTAAACGACCATAGACCAAACTAAGCATGGATTTCATGCTTGACCTACCAAGAATGCATCGAAAACATGATTCTATTACGGTAGTAGTAGAACAATTCAACAAATTAAGCCACTTCATTCCTTGCTACAAAACTAATGATGCTTTCTTCATTACTAACCTCTTTTTGCAATAGATCGTATGGATGCATGGTGTTTTAAGATGTATTGTCTCAAATCGTGATTCAAAATTTATGAGCTTCTTCTGGTGAACACTATGGAAGAAGCTTGGTATTAAACTCATGTTCAGTACTTCTTGTCATCCACAAATAGAAGGCTAGAAAGAAGCTGTAAACATAACAGCAAGCAGCTTACTTCAAGCTATAGTTGGTCATAATCTACAAGATTATGATCTCTATTTGCTAGTCATAGAAATTGTTTACAACCACTCCACCCACAGCTCAATAGAAAAGTCTCCATTCGAGGCTGTTCGGGGCTTAATCTGAATTTACCACTAGATATGATTACTGGCCTAACCTTTTCGAAAGAAAGTCAATTAGGTTTGTAGTACACCAAGGAATTCTAAAGACTGTATTTGAAGGTTACTGACCAACTAGCTAAGACGGTTGCTTAACAACAAGAGCAAGGGAATAAAGGATGAAAGCATGTCATTTGTAGCCCTAGAGACATTATATGGGTTTTGATGTAGACTTAAGCCAAGAACAGACAAGGCCAATAATAAGGATGCATCCAAGCTTATCAAAAGCTTAAAAAAAAAGGTGAAGGGAAACACACAGAAAGGACAAAAATGAGGGAAAAGTAAGTAAATTCCACAAATAGCTACAAGGGACATGACATACCAATGGAACTTTCAAGGACTCACAGCACAACTCAATATGACGTACGAATTGGTCCGGTAAGGTTACTCACTACTTAGCCTTGCTTAAGGGGGCATAAGAGTGAAATGAGAGTAAACAAATAATGTTTATGAAAGAAAAATATCCAGTGTATTAATGATAATCTGATCATTTGTGGCTACATATACAAGGGGTTTTTATACTTGAGAATTTAGGGTAACCTACTTAAAAAGAAAGAGACAAAAATGGTATTATCCCAAAGAAGTAATGTACCAAGTATACAAAGGGTAAAAATGAATATTCATGGAAAAGTAATGATTATAGTAATAGATTCTATAAGTGGTCCCAGACATGTGGTAATAATATATTGGTGGTGTTGTTAGAGGATGTAGACAAAGTAGTATGAGCTAGTTAGGTGGCTAAGCAGGGGTGCCGAGTAAGTGTAGACTCATTAGAATAGGAGTAGCTAACGCGTGGGATCTCTTAGCCTTTCAGCAATAATGTTGTCAAGTAAGGGGTCAATTAGACAAGACCAAGTAGGTGCACAAAGTTTAGCTATTGTCAAGGCGTTCTTCCATTTAGCATATAATTTTTGAAACGTGGGTAGTCATTCGATACGGTGTAAAGAGTTGATCAATAGCAAGGAGTAACTCAACCTTAGCTGGAGTAGGAAGATTCACCTCATTAGTCCCTCTAATGCCCGAGCTCCACTAAAAGTTAAAGGCGGAGTAGCTTGATTCCTATCATTCTCTCCGGGTTAATTTGGATTTGGGATCAAATCCAATTAGCCTTTGTTTAGTTCTTCATTAAGATTATTGGATTGAGGTCGGCAATGTTGAAGGTGTCTGAAACCCCATAATCTTTGGGAAGCTCTAATTTGTAAGTGTTGTTGTTGATTTTCTAGAGGATTCTAAAGGGTCCTTCAGCCTATGCAAGCAACTTGTTCCTCCTCTTGCTCAAAAACCTTTCCTTACTCAAGTGTAGCCATACTAGGTCTCTAAGTTAAAATTGTCTCGTCGTCTTACCCTTCTGGCAGCTTAGTTGATCTGCTAAGTAACTTTGTCGTAGATGTGTTGTAGGGATTCTACTCATACTCTTGCGTTAGGGTCTTCTTGCTTGAATATAGGCACAAGAGTGTGATCGAGGGGCAACTCAAGATTAAAACCATAGATAACTTCAAGGAGGGTCTGTTTAGTGGTATCATGCACTATTTGGTTATAAGCGAATTCAACCACAGGCAAACAAATGTCCTAATCAACTAAGTTCTTACCTACTGCAACTTGGAGTAGTGATCCCAAAATACAATTAGCTACCTTTGTTTGGCCATCAATTTGGGGGTGACAAGAAGTGCTGAATAGTAGTTTGGTCCTTATCTAACGCCATAAGGTTCTCTAGAAATGGCTTAAGAACTTTGGGTCTCTACCTAACAATACACTTCTTGGTATGCTATGCAACCGAACAATCTCCTACAAGAAAAGAGAAGCAATAATTGAAGCATCATTAGTCTTAGAGTAGGGCACAAAGTATGCCATCTTACTAAATCTATCCATGATGACCATTACAGAATCTTTCCCTTAGTCTGTTCTTAGTAATCCAAGAACAAAGTCCATACTCAACTTAATCCATGGTCTCATCAGGACAGGCAAAGGCATTGTTTTCCCTTGTTCAGGTAAGCACTTAGCCCTCTTACATACGGTATAGCCCTCAACAATTCAGTGCACATCCCACCTCATTCTTGGCCAAAAAAAAAAAAATCTACTCAACAGCTTATGTATTCTCCTTTCGCCAAAATGTCCGAAGAGTCCTTCACTATGGATTTCCTTGATCAATAAATCTCTTAGTAAATAGATAGGCATGTACAATTTCCCTCCTTAGAATAACTATCCATCTTCCATATGATACTCATATATGGTCCTCCCATTCACACATCACCAAAGTATGGGTCCAAAGTGTGGGTCTTAGGAATATTGCTCTTTAATACTTGTAAATCCAAATGATCTGCTTTACAGTTCGGTCAAGAGTATGTGTCTTCTTAAAAGAGCATCTGCAACTATGTTGCTTTTTCCTTACTTGTATTTCAGCACAAAACTGAATCCCTTAAGGAATTTAACCTACCTTGCTTGCCACTTTGATAACTTAGTTTGACTTCGGAGGTATCTTAAGGATTCATGGTCAGTATATATGACAAACTCTCTCAGCAATAGGTAATGCTGCCATACTTAGAGTGCTCAAATAAGGGCTGAGAGCTCTTTGTTGTATACAGAGTAGTTTATTTAAGGTCCTCTAAGCTTCTCAATGTGTTAGGTAATTGGTCAACCTTCCTACATTAAGATAGCACCCCTACCAATGCCTAATGCGTCACATTCCAGCTCAAATATCTTTTTGAAGTCGAGCAAAGCTAGTACAAGAGTGGAAGTTAGTCTTTCCTTCACTTTTGTAAAACTCCGCTCCTCCTTTTCTCCCCATCTAAATTCGATGTTCTCCCTCATCAACTCGACAAGAGGTGCAACCAAGGTATTGAAATTCCTTATAAATCTCATATAAAATGATGCCAGTTCATGGAAACTTTTTACTTCGACATAAGTGGTTGCAGTTGGCCACTCAATGATTGCTTTGATCTTCTCTTCATCTACTTGTAAGCCTCCTCCACCAACTGCATAGCTTAGGAACACCAATTCCTCCTAGCAAAAGAAACATTTCTTAAGATTGCTAAATAACCTTTCGACATGGAGCACATCTAATACAGCACAGAGATGTTTACAGTAACTCAGCATGTCGACATTATACACTAAGATGTCATTAAAGTACAGTACAATACACTTCCCTATCAAATTTCTTAGCACATGATTCATCAGTCACATGAAAGTGCTCAAGGCATTCAACAAGCCAAATAGCATTACCATCCATTCATAGAGTCCATGCCAAGTTTTGAATATAGTCTTCCACTCATCTCCTAACTTAATGCGAATTTGATGGTAGCCAGATTTCAGATTAATCTTGCTGAAAATTTTAGCCCCACTCAATTCATCTAGAATATCATCCAACCTGGGGATAAGATACCTATATTTGACCGTAATCTTATTTATGGCTTAGCTGTCAACACACGCATGCCAAGTTCCATCCTTTTTTGGCACTAACAATGCCAGCACAGCAGAAGGGCTAAGACTCCCTTACGTACCCTCTTTCTAGTAGTTCATTGACTTGTCATTAGAGTTCAGCAGCTTGTTCGAGGTTCATCCGATAAGCTGGTTTGTTCAGCAAGACAACATTAGGTACTAAGTTAATGCAGTATCCGATGCCTCTAAATGGTGGAAAACCTTCCGACAACTGTTCTAAAAACAGGTCGGCATAGTCATTCAGCAACTCCCTTACTTCCATTGGTAGTTCACTCCTCTTCCTCAACTCCAATAGTCACCTAACCAACAAGAAGGTCAATGCGATGGCTTAAATAGCCTCTTGAAGCTTAGCTCTTCTCATCATTAGAGTCTTCTTCATTCCTCAAGCAAGCTTTACCTATAATTTGTTAACTTGACTTAGTAGCATCAAGTTTAGCATGATCTTTCTTCCATCCTTTTCAAACACATAGGTATTCCTATATCCATCATGGATAACTCTTCTATCATAAAGCCAAGGTCAACCTAGTAACACATGTGATGCGTACATAGGCAGCACATCACAAAGAATCTTGTTGAAGTAATTCCCAATTGTGATTGGCAGTAGTGCTCCCTTCTCATTCAACTAATGCAACTTATATAGCTTTAGATGTACAATAGTTAACAACTTCAACTTCGTGACCAAATTGGCAGATGCCACATTGGTGCTACTACCACTATCCACAATTAGCATGTACAACTGATCATTCACCTTACAGGTGATATGAAATAAGTTCTCTCTCTACTCCTCCTCATGTGAGAGCTCTAAACTCATTGTGCAATAGATAACTAGGATCAACTGATCTCAATCATTGGCAAACACATCCTCTTCAATCAGTTCATTCTCCTAGGTAGTTTCTTTCTCAATAAGAGTCTCTTCCTCAGGTTCTTCATCAGTATTGTCCGCATCAAACATTGAGACGTCTCCCTTGATGACCATAGTCCTTTAGTTCGGACATTAAGTAGCCACATGTCCAAACCCCTAGCATTTGAAACATTTCATCTAGCTCATCTTTCTTCTAGATCCTTATCCTTTCTCGTCTGTCCGAGTTGACACATCATTGTTAAGTCGACCCTTTTGTTCAATACTAACATCCTCTTTTCAAGTCAGTTCAGTACTTAATTGCGCTCAATAACTTCCTTGACCAGGTCATCTCAAATGACCGATTCGGCTTGCTGGAGGTTAGGTCGGCATTTTGTTTCTTCCTCTTTATTCATTGGGCTATCCATATAGCCTCATCCATTGTAGCTAATTGTTAGAGTTCTATGATGTCTCAAAACCACTTTTCAACCTAGTAAGGAATCTAGAGACTGTTTGCGCTGATGATTCCTCCACTTCATAGCAAATCATGACCACTTTGAACTCTTGGACATACTCATCAATAGTTTGACTTCCTTATCTCAACTCTTGAAGCCAAGTAAAAGTGTCTTGCAAATAAGTGTCCAGCATAAACCTATTTCAAAGTATTCTCTTCATCTCAGGCTAAGTATTAATCTCTCAGTAACCCTCTCATCTTTGCATGACTTAGAAATTCTTCCAACACATGATGGCATGTCCAGAGAACTCAACAACAATAATTCTCACTTTCTTGTAATCTTCATATTGGTAGTAATAAAAAACATGCTCTACCTTCTCTTCCCAATCTAAATAATCATCCATACTTCCAAACCCATTGAAGCTCAAAATTTGAAGCTTCACATGGTTGGATGCTCAAGGTGTTTTAGCTTACTCTTCTTCCTCATACTCTTCTTCGTCTTCTTCATCCAGATCTCCCAAGTTAATCCTTCTTTTCACTCATCTGCCTATTCCTCCACTTGGAACTTATTGAGCTGGATTCTAACCTCTAGCAGGTCAAGCAACTTATAGGGTATTATGTACAGCTTCAGTAGGTTAATAAGCCAATGTATGAACAGCTCGAGTTAAGTCAACTAGGAGGTTGGCTACCTCATCAAATCTCTCATCCGTGCTTCTCGAAGTACCTTGAGGTTATCAGCCATGGTAGACAACACCACTATTGTCATCCCCAACACCAACATTAACACTCAAGTTAGTCATTTTCTCCGAAAGATTCAAATCCCAAACTCCTCGATTCAGTGCTATAATTGACACTTTCTCTCAAAATTACATAATACATACTTTCTTCAAACCAGAAGCATAATAACCAACAAACACAGTAGCTAAATTAATATAGAAAATTGCTCTATTTCACATGCCTAAAAATTAGGTACAAATAGGGAACTTTAATAACAAACTACTACAATCTAAATGAAACATTCGCTTTGATACCAAGATAATGCGAACCAAAGCCAAGAACAGACAAGGCCGGTCACAGGGATGGGTCCAAGCTTACCAAAAGCCTAAAAAAAGGGGTGAAGGGTGAAGGGAAACGCATAGGAAGGACAAAAATGAGGAAAAAGTAAGCAAAACCTACGAATAACTCCAAGGGATATGATGCACCAATGGAACTTTCAAGAACTCATGACACAACTCGATATAACGCACAAGTTGGTCCGGTGAGGTTACTCACCACCTAGCCTTACTTAAGGATTAGGATAAGAATGAAATGAGAGTAAATAAACAATGTTTATGAAAGAAAAATATCCAATATATTAATGAATATCTAATCATTTGTGGTTACATGTACAAGGAGTATTTATACCTAAGAATTTATGGGAACCTACCTAAAAAGGAAAAGACAAAAAGTGTATCATTCCAAAGAAGTAACGTACAAAGTATACAAAGGGTAAAAATAAATATTTACGAAAAAGTAATTATTATAGTAGCAAATTCAACGAGTGGTCTCGAACAGGAGGATGTAGACAAAGTAATACAAGCTAGTTAGGTGGCCAAGCAGGGTATTGAGTAGGTGTGTACTTGTTTGAACATAAGTAGCTAATACATAGGATCTCTTGACCTTTCGGCAGTAATATTGCCAAGTAAGGGGTTGGGTCAAACAAGACCAAGTAAGTACGCAGAGTTTAGCTATTATCATGGAGTTCTTCTATTCGGCACATAATTTCTAAAAAGATAGGCAGTCATTTAGTACGGCATAGCAAGTTGACCAATAGCAAGGAGTAACTCAGCCTTAGTAGGTGTCAACAAGAGTAGGAGGATTTACCTCATTAGTCTCTCTAGTCCTTGAGCTCAACTATAGGTTAAAGGCCTAGTAGCCTAATTTCTATCAAGTTCACCTCAATAAGGAAGGGTTCCTAGGAAGGAGGACAAGCAAGCTATTCCCCAGATCATATGCCCCCTTCAAGGTCAATCACCTTGCTACTAAGGAAGTTTATTATCTACACTGACCTCACGTGCCTCTAAAGCCATTACAAACTCTCCCAACATCATGCTAAATGTGTTTAATTCTTGGAAACCTTTTAATTTGTTATCAAGTATAAGAAAGGAAGTGCAAAGACTATGGCTAATGCCCTTTCTCTTTACAATACTATAGGCTAAAATCCTTGGGTTTAGAACCCTACTTGATCAGTATGAGTATAATCCACACTTTAGACCCTTAGTAGCCAAGTGAAATATTAGAGGAATAGTGGATAGGTTCTACTTGAACTTAGGGTTTCTAATGAAAGAAAAATAAGTATGTGTGCTGAGCAGTTCTACTAGGGAATTAATTATACAGGAAGCCTAGGCTAGAGGTTTAGCTAACCATTTTGGCAAAAAGAAAACTACGAAGCTGTTGAAAGAGCACTTCTATTGGCTTAGGATGATGAAGCATGTGTGCTAAGTTCTTGAACTTTGCCAAGTGTATAAGAGAGCCAAGGGAAGAAAGGAGCCATATGAGGAATATATACCTTTGCCCATACCTGAACAGCCATTGATCGATCTAAGCATAGATTTCATGTTTAGTCAACCTAAAACGCATCAAAAATATGATCCTATTACCATGGTGGTCAATCAACTCAACAAAATGAGCTACTTCATTCCTTGCCACAAAAATTTATTAGCTGCTAACCTCTTTTTGCAAAACATCATGCGACTGCATGATGTTTCTTAAATTATTGTCTCAAATTGTGATTCAAAATTTACGAGCTTCTTTTGGTGAACACTGTAGAAGAATCCTGATACTAAACTCATGTTCAGTACTTCTTACCTTCCACAAATAGAAGGCTAGATAGAAATTGTAAACCAAACAGTAGGCAAACTGCTTTGAGTTGCTATTAGTTAGAATCTACATGATTGTGATCTCAGCTTGCCAATCAAAGAATTTGTTTACAACCACTCCAACCACAACTCAACTAGAAAGTCTCCATTCGAGGTAGTCTACGGGCTTAATATGAATTTACCACTAGATATGATTATTAGCCCAGCCTCTTCAAAAGAAAGTAAATCAAGTTTGCAACACACCATGGAGTTTTAAAGACTACATTAGAAGGATGCCGAGCAATTAGCTAAGACGGTTGCTCAACAATGAGAGCATAGGAATAAAGGATAAAAGCATGTCACTTATAACCCTGGAGACCTTGTATAGGTTCACTTCAACAAGGAAGGGTTTCTAAGGAAGAGGACAAGAAAGCTGTCCCCTAGATCAATTAGCCCTCTCAAGGTCAATTACCTTGCCGCCAAGAGAGTTTATTATCTATATAGACCATGGGTCCCTCAAGCACCTCTAAGGCCAACAGAAACTCTGCCAATGTCATGTTAAATGGGTTTAGTTTTTGGAAACCTTTAGCTATGCCATCAAGTGTAAGAAAGGAAGTGCAAACACATAGCCAATACCCTTTCTCATCGGCATGTCCTCATTACAACATTATAGGCTAAAATCCTTGGGTTTGGAACCCTACCTAATCAGTATAAGCATGATCTACACTTTAGACCCTTAATAGGCAAGTGCAATATTAGAGTAGGGGATGGGTTCTACATAGACCAAGGGTTTCTAAAGAAAGGAAAATAAGTATGTATACCAAGCAGCTTTGCTAGGGAAGTACTTTTGTGGGAAGCCCATGCTAGAGGCTTAGTTGGGCATTTTGGTGAAAAGAGAATTACCGAGTTGTTGAAAGAACACTTCTATTTGCTTAGGATGATGAAGCACATGTGCAAAGTTCTTGAATGTTACATGGTATGTAAGCAAGCCAAGGGAAGAAAGTAGCCATATGGGAAATATACACCTCTACCTATACCTGATGAGTATTAACCAATCTAAGCATGGATTTCATGCTCAACCTACCTCAAACACCTTGAAAACATGATTCTATTACGGTGGTTGCCGATGAATTCAATAAAATAAGCCACTTCATTCCTTACTACAAAACTAATGATACTTATTCGTTGCTAACCTCTTTTTGCAGGAGATTATATGTTTGTATGGCATTCCAAAATATATTCTCTCATATGATGATTTGAAATTTATGAGCTTCTCTTGGTGAACACTATGGAAGAAGCTTAGCATGAAACTCATGTTCAGAACTTCTTACCATCTATAAACTGACTGCTAGACAGAAGTTGTAAACAAAATAGTAGGCAACCTACTTCGAGTTGTTGTTGGTCAAAATCTACATGATTGGGATGTCCGTTTGCCAATCATAAAATTTGCTTTCAACCACTCTACCCACAACTCAATAGTAAAGTCTACATCCAAGGTTGTCTATGGGCTTAATCTGAATTTACCACTTGATATGATTACTAACCTAACCTCTTCGGAAGAAATTCAGTCAGATCTGTAGCATACCAACAAATTCTAGAGACTGCATTCGAAGGTTGTCAAGCAACTAGCTAAGACAATTGCTCAAAAAGCAAGGGAATAAAGTATGAAAGCATGTCATTTTTAACCTTGGAGACTTTGTATAGGTTCACCTCAATAAGGAAGGGTTCCTAGGGAGGAGGACAAGCAAGCTATCCCACAGATCATATGGCCCCTTCAAAATCTTGTAAAGAATAAATGACGATGCTTATGAGTTAAAGTTTTCTGAAGGCAATGGGGTTCCCCTACTTTCAACATTTTTTATCTAACGCCCTACTTACCAAAAGGAGAAGGCAACTAAGATTTGAGGGAAAATCTTCAACAACCCTAGGAAGTTGATAGGGTGTCAACCTCTAGACCCCTTACCCAAGACAAACTTTAAGGCTTGCAGGGTCTGGTTAAGAGAATCCTATTTACTCAACTCGGTCCAAATAAGCACACCGACTAGGAAGGCTAAATGGCGAACACTTTACTTACTCCGCTTAAACATATGCTGGTCTGCTTATTCTCCCATTTAGATGCTTACCTGTCGAATGCTAAAGCCAAGGTTCTTATACACTAAGCTCTCCTATCCCACTCTACTGAACTAACACTTCACTCAATTACCTCGACAACTTTTAGTACGGCACAACAGCAACAACCCTCTAACACTAGTACAGCTCTATTCCATTGCTCTAAGATTCCAAACACAAACCTAATGATAGGCCACCACCTATTCTTTACTTTCCTGACATTTGTACTATATTCCTTTTTTATCCTTTGTCATATTTACCCCTTTTTGTTTGTATTGGGAATCTTCTTCATACTTTACCCTTCATGTAATTTCCATTATTTTATTTTTTCCCTAAGGGACTTATTATAAATAGTCTCTCATTTGTAGTTGCAGATAACTTAATGAATTGATACACACAGACATGACCTATTTTCCCCCTATTCTTATGAGAAACCCTCTCTGAGCAACAACATGCACTCTTATCTAATCTTCTTGAGTAGCTCAAGATTAGTAGCGAGTGAACCTTAGTATTAGTTTATGTGTTATGTCAAGTGAAGTACCAAGTTGTTCAGTGTTCATTAGTGCATCATATCTAATGAACAGGCCTATGGAAGCTGCTTAGTGTTGCCCACCCATTCCTCTTTCTTTAATATCTCGAAAGACCCACTAGTGATTTGTATATCTAAGCAAATAAATTCCCATGAATCTTTTGATGTTAGTGAATTAATATTTGGTGTTTATGTTGTTCATTGTGATTGTGTGCTATATGGGTTATGGGTTTCAAGCATTGAACATGTATTTCACTTATGAAGGTAGATTAGGATTATGTATGAAATATGAATTCTAGTCATTTCCATGCCTATTTAACTTGAATTAATTGTTAATACATATTGATTCGATTAAGATTTCACTTTAGGAATCAATCTTTGATTAATATGCACATAAACTATAGAAGAATTCAAACAACATGCCTAACTTGAATTAATTGTTAATACATATTGATTCGGTTAAGATTTCACTTTAGGAATCAATCTTTGATCAATATGCACACGAACCACAGAAGAACTCAAACAACATGCGTCTTGTTAATTCATATACTTGGTTCTTAATTATAATCATTGGAGTGTTGGAATCCTGTGCTTTGTTAGATTAGGAATTTTTCTTAGGTTTAGTCCAATAAAAATCATATCTTTATCTCTTTTGGTGTTGGAATCTCTTCTTTATACGCATTAGGCTAGTTATTGAGTTTTGTTCAATAAAAGAATTAAATTCTATTAGGATGGCCTAGTTATGAAAGGGACTAAAATGACTAAGAGCTAATACACCATTCCCTTGGGAAATACAACCTTGGAGTTAACCCTATACTCCTAATCAATCGGTACGCTTGTTGAAGTTTTTGCAATTTCCATAAAGTTTTTATCAAAATTTGCAAACTTGATCGAATAGTTGTATATTGATTCCACCATTATAAAAAGGAGCTAGTTTTTCCAAATTAATGTGTGACTCATGGAAGCAATGAACACGATCCCAATAATCCTTAGAACCATATAGAAATATAAGAATCAAAACCCTAAATAAGATAACCTAACACTAAATATTAAGTCAAAAACCCTAAATAAAAAACTAGAAAGCCCTATAGTAAGTTTAACCCTAAATTGTACGTGTAAAACTCTAAAAACCCTAATATGTCAAAAACCCTAAAACGATAGAGGAGCCCTAACTATTTCCTAAAAACCCTAAAGCACTGAGAAAAGCTAAGTCAAGTAGTGGAAATTATTCATTAAGTATAAACAACTAACTTAATTTCCTGAAACCCTAAGTAATAAATGTGTATGCAAACCAATAACTGCAAATGGACCCAGGTATACACAAAACATGAAAACTAATTGAATAAAAATAAAAAAAAATGTAACAAAGATTTAGAATTTCCCTAATTATGCTTAATATATCTAATTAGACTCAATTATACTTAATCACCTTGATTATACACTAAACCCCAACAAACCTCCATTACATCTTAAATAACAAGAAGATAAGTTTAATTAAGAAGAAATGACAACGTAATTAGTTAAAGCAATAAAGGACATTGTTCTTTTGGGAGACAAAACAACGTCAAAAATGGAAAAAAGCAAACATAGTACAAGGGTACAATTTGGGACAATGTACCACTTACCCCAATTGACCCCAAATTGTCCCCTCTCCCTTTCTAAATGGCACTAGCCAACACCCTATCTTATACCCTCTAATTTTCTTTCATTTCATCCTTATTCATCTTACACAATCACTCTCAACATCTCTCTCAAAAACCACTCTAAAACCTCACTTAAACCAACTCCATCGGCTACTACCACCACCATTTCACCAAATCACTAGCCACTAAGCACTACGCCTCCCTGACACATTACCTTAATAGGCCAACACACACACACACACACACATACCCTCACACATACACAAGCTTACGACATATACTCTCAAAGGAGGACCAATGCACTCAACTCTGATAAGTTAATCAACCTTATTTTTCCTTAGTTTTTCACCTTGTATCAAGCAAGTTATTTTAGACACACATACACTTATAAGCACACTTACTTTAAAGTTTTAGAGCAGTGACATGAAGGATTAATCAAGATAATGCACATATTAACCATGGTGGTTCAAGTATCATCATCAACACGTAGAAAAGATTAGTAGTTAATAGGCTTTAGTGATAAATCATCAAGAAGAGTCCAATAACCCTTGTTCCTTAAGCATGTCGATGCTTCATTGGAGAGTTTTCAACTTGTTTTCATTTCATTTAGTAGAAAAACCAACTCACACTAAGTGAAATCATGTCTTAGAGTAAGGAAATGCAATAAAATGAGAAATAAGTGAAAAAGTGTAATAGAGACCCAAACTACCTTCTTGGTCACCACTTGTAACTTATGTTAAAGTCTGCAAATTTTGATTTATTAACTTAATCACATGATTATTTAGTGTTAAGTATGATTTAGGTTATGATTTATCAAGTTAAATAGGGTGATAATGAGTTAGTGGCTTAAACTAGCTTAAGTACTAATTAGGGGCTTAAGAATAGTGTTAAAAGTCTTATTAACAATAATGACCAGATCTGGAACTTATAATAAAATGGACCAAGCTTAGTGTGTAAAGTAGGCTTAGGCTTAAAAAGATGAATAAGATTGGGCTTAAGGCCCTAAAGTGTAAAACGAGCCCAAAAAGCCCTAAATGAATTAAAATTTAACCCTTAAATAGATGTGACCAAATCTAATACTAGAAATGAAAAGCTCGTTATTTAAAATATAAAAGGCCATTAATTCTTAAGGCCCATACAAGAAACCTTCTATAAGCGTCTTAACCAACTAATGCCCTAGACTAGTGAAAAGAGCTTATTTAGGCCTGCTAGAGTACTAATAAGGCTCAAATTAAAAGCTACTAAATTTGGATAGAAAATTCAACCTTAAAATGCTTAAATAAGAGCCTAAGAAGACATATGTAAGGGCCAAAGCTCAAAATTTTGCCCAAATCCTAAGATAGTCAAATTAACCCTTTGACAAACGAACTTAATTGACCCAAACTAACAACTTACAAGCCTAAACACCTAAAAGGGACCTCACCAAATGAAAAAACACTCGAAAACAATGAAAAAAGACTATAAGATAGCTAAAAATAGACTTAAAATGAAAAAGTTATGATCAAAATATGAAAAAAGTAAAAGAGGAAGTTTTAGGACCAGAAAAGCTAACTAAGTAAGCTAAGATACAATACTCATATACTTAATTGTAATCTTTAGGTGACATGAACCTAGGGATCAACTCGAATGAGGATTATTAGGATTGCTAGATGCTATGACTGAGTGAGCACATTAACCTCTTTCTTATTTTGTTTATGCTTGTAATATAAAGCACCATTTAATTATATATATATATTGGGGTTAGTTATATGCATGTGCTTGGATTGATTGTGCTTACTTGTTAAAGACAATAATATATCTAAACCAAGAATTGGTTGTTGCATTGGTAAGTAGGGTTTTGGAGTGTCTATCGTACATATTTGGTTAGATACTTGTGAACTAGAATAATAATTATTCAACTTTAATAAAAACCAATCATGCAATGCATGTTTATGCATTAAATAAAAAGGGTGTCAACACCGTACAAGGAAGCGAGAGATCATGCATGTTAGATCTGTATATATATTATGTTATTGTTGTATCTTACAACATATTCTTGCCTTGACCTTCGAGATCTATTTGGTTTTGGAAAGTGTTACCCTCTACTTAAGGTTGAGTTATGTCCACTACTTTAAGTCTACAAAGAGAAGATGATATATGATTAGACGATAGACATAGTGACCCGGGTCCTAATGTACCTAAACACTTACCAACTTGGGTAACGATGGGCATAAAACTGTACATTACACAATTGTTAATAAGCTATGTATGATGTGTACATTTCATATGCAAGCCTGCATTGTATATGCATATTTAAATAACTTGCTTGAAATTCGTTTATTAGTAAGATAGGAAGGTTACTCACTAAGTAGTTGTTGCTTACCTCCTTATAATTTAATGTTATAGCTTGAAATATGACTAGAGCCAAGCCAAAGGATGCCTGAGGTATTAAAAGCTTTGGGGATAGCTAGAAGGAAGATGTAAGCATGAGTGGACCTTTATGATATGTTTGGACTCTCTAGTATTATCTTATATTTTTCTTAAGGGTTTGTAGTGGCTTAGATTGCTAGTACTTTATCATGGTTTGTAAGACTTAATTAAGAAGAAACTGTTTAGCCCGCTCTTTATGATACTTAGTATTATGTGATGAATCCTTAATTATTTGCTTTGATATTACTTTATGCTAATCTCTCCAATGGATGCTAGTGTTGTGATGATGCCTTGTGTAACATGATGAAGTTTCCTGACCAATAGTAATGCTGGTCTTAGATATTCTCATAGTATATAATAGTATTGCTACAACTTAGCCGCCTCTCAAGTTGTGACAGGAGAGCATAGATGCATCAAGAATAAGAGTAGAACTATCCCATATTCTTATTATCTTAGTCCCATTATCCAAAATGAGCACTACCCTAAAAACTAAGGAGAGGAAAGACCAAGGGTGAAGTCTATTGAGGAAGAAGCATAAGAATATTGAGAGAAATAAGACACCTTATATTTTAATAATTTTACTTTAATACGGACACCTACGACACTATCTTACGATCTTAGCACCTTTAAAGTTGATAAACCTTAGGAGAAATCTACTTCAAAATTGGCATTTGAGCATGGAAATCAATATCCTAAACAATTTCTGAAGACCCTTCACTTGTTTTTAGAGAGTAGAAGTTCAAAAGATATTAACATCTCAATTCGATGTTGTTCAAAAAGTGACTAAAGTTTGTAGATGCAAGAGATCCTGAAGGCATATCTAATCTTAAGGATAAGTTAGTGACTAAAGAAAAAGAGTTTTGCAATCAATTTAAGGATCTAGGAAGCCATGATCAAAGTAGGACTTTAAGAGATTAATGAGGAGTAGGAGGAGAATGTAGTTGTTTCTCTTCAATTCTTCTACTAATGATTGGCTTCACAAGAATGATAAAGATCATAACAATCACTTAACTTTAATCATAAAAATAGGAGAAATTGAATATTAATTGCAATTTTATGATTCAGATCTCCTCACCTATTCTTGATAAAGTTATTAATTGAGAAAAAGATAAGCTTAATCTAGAGTAGCTAGAGCCTCTACGATATATCATCAAATTTGAGCCAACATCGATGCTTAGATTCTATCCCTTAGAAATTTGATCTTTAATGAGTTAGGGGTGTTGAGTAGAAAAAAAGGATAAGAGGTTGAGAAATGTCTTACCTAATTCATTTGGAACTGTAGGGATAGCATATGTTCCCATAAGATCCAGGTGGATAAGTTAGGAAGTCAAGCTAAAGACCTTAAAAGAAAGCGCTGTCTACAAGGTAACACATTATGTTTTGTCCACTATTTCTATGTTATTTCTATCTTAACTTTTATTTTCAAAGTACTCTTGAATTTTTTGTTATTTTTACAACTTAAAGATATTGTAGGATCAAGGGGGTATAAACACATTTAAAGAGACTCATCAAGGAACTTAGAGCTTTTGAGAGAAAAGAATGAGTCCAAGATGTACAAATAACTAACTTATCGACCAACAACCCAAAAGAGTTATGTTCTTTTCCTTCCTTCTTTATTTCAACCTAAGCTAAATAATGAAGACAATATTATCCTAAATTTTGAGATGAAGAATTGGTTAATAAAGTGTGATGATCTAAAGTGTGCTACAGATTGTATTGTGATATAATAAATTAATCTTAGAATGTCGGTTATTTTACTCCTAAAATTTTGATTCTTGAACTTTTATGATAGTTGTTTTTTATCTATTAGCACTATTATGCTAAATCGACCATTTTGCACTAAATCCTATTAATTTTAGTTGCATTTCTTCAAAACAAGAAAATTTTTGCATAAGTTTCAACTTAATCATGTAATGATTACTTATCACTTATTTGTAATTAAATTATGCAATTAATGTTATTTTTAATCAAACATGATTTAAGCTTAGATTTTGGGAAATAGGATCAGGACAATGTCACAAGGTAAGGATCATTTTTTTGCTTTTTTATGGGAGAACTAATATAATAACTACTTCCTTAGGCAAAGCAAAAGAGATGCATGAGATGAAAAAGTAAGGAATGATGAGCTTCTAATAAAAAAGTTAAAATGCAAGAGAGGTTATGAGAAAAGAGAGGATTGAAGAGCTTCCCACAATGTAAATCAAATCAAATGCAAATTGGCGATGGATGTTTAGCTAATCAAACAAAATAAAATAGAATGTTGAAAGATAATGAACCTTTGGGAAAATGAAGTAAAGGAAAACATGATTTTTTTGCTTTTACCTGCATATATCATGCTCGTTATGTAAATGAGGATTATATTCATGCATATCTAATGTATAAAGTGCTTTAGAATCCTTTCTTCCATAACAATATTATGCTTGATCTCAAGTAGTGGAAATTTGGTTTAAATAGTAAGATACAACTTTGTTATACTTGCATTAGTGGTTTAATTCCAACGTTTAGTAAGTTGTGAGTGTTTAATTGAGTATGAGAATTGTATGAAAAAATTCTTAGAAACGAGTTTTTCATGATTGGGGAATGTAACTTAAGCTTTAATGGTGTTCAGTACATTTTAATAGTTGGTATTGTATGTAAGTTTATATCCTTGTTGTTCAATAATCTAATTGACTTAGTGATTTGCATTTGCTTTAGAACAAGAAAATATTTACATTTGGATAGTCTATAACATGTAAAATTACACATCATCCTTAATTATAAAAATTTCTTTAATGTGTAGTTTTGTGTAATTTTATTTTGAGAACTCATTAAAAGTGATAAAATATACACATAATAGATCAATGTTACAAAAGTTAGTAAAAGAAAAAATCAATTTATGGGTCAAAAGAACTGAATTATTTGTCTATTATACAAGTGCAAGATCCACTAATCGGACGACTATTCTTGTTAAAAAGCGATTTAATAGTCTATACATGCAATGCTGGTATGCTAATAGTATTATCACATAATTCATTGATATTCCAACTTTTTGGTTCTCAATCGTATTCATTTTAGATGTTAAATACCAAGTTAGAGTAGGTTAGCTTCTAAGTTGCAATTTATAAAAATCAAATCTTTATCTCTTTGTCTAGTTATGGATAAAACTATTGGGTTAATATCAACTTAGTATCTAAACTTCACCCATTTTTATAATTAATTACCTAAAGTTTAAAAATATATCAATTTACTATCTACAAACATTTCGAGATAATTCATAGTATCTAGATTATATAGTTAATTGCAAAAATAAAAAAAGTTCATGTATTTAATTGCAAAAATTAGCAAAGTTCAAGTAATTAATTATAAAAATAGATAAAGTTCAAATACCAAATTAATATTTTTAAATTTTAGATAATTAATTATAAAAATGGGCAAACTTCATATATGAATGGTGACATTTAGCTGTAGAACCAATATAGCTGGGAATTAGTACACCATTCCCTATATAATGTGACTTTAACTTACTAATCATATTGCTTGCATGATCTAATGCGTTGGTAGATAGTTTTTTGCTCATAAATTCACTTTCTTTTTTTTTTTTTTTTGCAAAACCGTACAGTTGTAATGATTTCTCAAAGTTTAAATTAAGAGCGAGTCAACTTTACTTAGCATTTTTCCTCTATTTATACGACAAAAGTTTCATATTTAATTCAAAGTTGACCATAAACATTGAAACGCACAATTTTTCCGTAATAAGAAATATGTGTAACCCAGCTTTCAATCCTATTCGATCATTTTTTTCAATTGTTCTTTAACTTACTAAAAACTCGCTAACTATTGTTTATCCTTAAAACAGTTGCTCTCGGTAATTTCTACTGCAAATGGAGGCCACCTATATATCCAGACAGAACGAATCGTCTTGCTTTTCACGAGGCTTGGCTTCTCCACGATCTCTCATTTCTTGGAATTTTTGCTAAGTTTTAAGAAACTTCGAATCAATTCTTTTAATCCCATCGTCCTACCCTTGATAACTTTTCAGTATTAATAATTTTAGATAAAGTATACCTAGAACTGAATCTTCTTGGCCGGAGAATATCACTCTTTTAACATAAAATAGTAAATTCTATTTTGCTGACAACAGTGGGAGCAACTTGTTCATATCTCGCTACCAAATTGTAACCATGGTATCTTCATTCCAAAATAATACCCACATTTTTTGGTTATGTCACTATATTTATAGTACTAAAATGTAACAGGCTGATTTTAATATCGCACTACTTGAAAATTACATTTTTATCAATTTACTTCAACTGCTCTACGAATTAAAATTATGTCTATTCTCTTACAAATAGCTTGAAACTCCCAAGAAAAGTAAATGAGTGTAAGGCAAATCAATAATTTAACCCCCTTGGTTCCTTTAAAATAAAAGTAATTAATCATTCTTTTCACTAAGATAGAATGGGATCCAGTATTTGAACCGAACCAGTGACTTAATAATTATTCTCCTTTATTTGTACTGGTTATACAATTTCTGTAATAAGAGGGGAAGAAAACTACCATCGAAGGCATATCTTCTTTTCTTTTTTTTTTTTTTTGTTCTCTTTCCTTCCAAACTACTCCTCCATCCTAAGGATTTTGCTACAACCCTTTGGAGAAACCTGAGGTAAGTTTCCTTCTAGTTCTTCTCCTTTATAGTCATCTAGAATCACATCAAGTCGTAAAACAAAAATTTATTGGATTTAGGACAAAGTCGAGAGTTGGTCTGAAAGACAAAAATGAAAGCATGGGTAAGTGTTTTCCATTGTGTAAGTACTTTTAATATAAAATCCATCTTATTGAAGAAATTGATGGAGATTGGTTTGTATGTATAGTGAGAAATTTTGTTTCCATTGAGAAACAAATAAGAAAGTACGTGTTTCCTTCTCTTTTTTCCAATTAATAGAATTAGAGATAAGTGTAGAGTAGGCCTTGATTCAATCTAGGAAGAAAGTGCTTAATTACAATTTGATGAAGTGGAACTAGTTTAGTGTGAATTATGGCTTTAATGGTGTTAACAAATTAATTTCGTATCGCTCTTATGTTATGTGGTTGATTAATATTTAAGAGCATATCATTGAAGTTAATTATCGAAGGAGATGAATTGGGGAACGAATTTTAAAAGAGAACTAATTCAAGATCTTTTTTTAGAAGGAATGTTTAATTTAGGTTTGGTCTAAGGTAGCAAGATCAATTATGTAACTAAATTGTAGCCGATTAGGGCACTTGCTAGGTCTTTCAGAAAGGTTTTAATGATAACAAACCATCTTTAAGGGTTTTGATGATCTACTCAAGTGTACAAAGGTACTAGACAAAAACGTAGAACATGAGGACAAATTAAAAATAAAAAGGTAGAACTTGAGGAGAAGTAATAAACAAAAAGCAAACTTTAGGAGCAACAAGAAATAAGAAGCTTAAAACAAGACCAAAAGCTTAACTAACGCCAAAAACTTTGAAGAGAACTAGAAGCTCTTGTCTAACTAAAAGCTTAGAAGAAGACATGCTCAAGTTAGATCAAAAGTTTAAAAGAAGAACAAAAACTTAAGTAAGGCCTGAAGCTTAGAAGAAGGCTAAAAGCTCTAGTAAGATCAGCAAAAGCATGTTTAGAAGGATAGACTAGAAGTTAAAGTCAACAATCAATTAGAAGCTACAAGACCAAAAGCAAGACCAAAAGAAAATTAGAAGCTCAAACACAAAAGTCTATGGCAAGCATTTTCAAAAGGGCAAACCTAAAGCTAATTTGCATTAAGACAAACATATCAATCAAACAGCTACTTCCTTACATATGCAAACTTTGATGTTAGGTGCAAAAGCTATAAAAAGAATTGCATTCAAAAGTCTACATACAAAACAATTGAGATCGTCACTTAACTTTAAGAAACTAAAAGCATACAAGTTGACTTGAAGTTGATAAGACAATGATTCATTTCTTCAATCACCTCAATTTTTATTTTGAATTAAAGTTTAGTAAGAACAAATACACTATTAGAACATATATAATTCCTTGGCAATCCTTTCTTATCGAGATTTATAAAGCCTTAAGTGATTATAGGGAGTAAGAGTGGAACTTTAGTTTGTTGACAGTCGAATTTGGCTAAAAGAAAAGTTAGTTTACTCAACTAGTTTCTAACCTGCAAAAGAGAAGAAATTAAGCTACAGGGGGTGCTAAGGCAATTTTGATATAGCCATTCCAATGCCTAAGTAAGATTTAGATCAAGGAAAGTACAAAGAAGGAAAGTAAAGTAAAATGTTTAGAGAGTCATGGTAGTGAAAAAGAAGTTTACTATAGTGTGCCGACCTCTATTTATAGAGGGTGGTGGGTAACTGTTTAACAACTATTGCCTCCAAAATCTCCGCATGAGGAATTTGAATTATGGACCATCCCCTAAATTCCGGGAACATGGGTCAGTTGTTGGTAGGCTATGAATGGTTACTTATGTAATAATTCCTAACTACTCATACTTATGTTTCAATTTGAGCATACAACAATTAGATTGAGCCTTCCAGAGCTCCTTACTTTTTTCCTGACCTATTTGAAGCCACCTTGATCTCTTTTCATGTATATAAGTCTAATCCAAGCTTATCCATTGCCCAAACTATCAATCCCTTAGAGAGTTTTTGAGACTAATGAGGGAGGTCAAATACTAGGCTTAAGAGGTCAAACAATAACCTCCTTAGGTCGCCTAGAGGTCTCCAACACCTTAGAATCAAAATCCATATCAGCATTTGCCTTCCGACTATCCTTGGTGATGACAAAAAGGAGAGTAACATGGTGCATCATAACACTTTAAGTGTTCTAATTCATAAGTCCACATAGTATGAAACAGGGTGTTCAACCTTCACTTATTATGAGCTTAATGTTTTAGCCTACACTTGTACCTGTAGGATTATAGTTAATCCTTCTTAGTACATGACTTGTCCTCAATTTACATGTAAGGGAGAGGTCATGTCTAGTCATTAGAGCTCTACATTCCACACATTTATATTAATGTCAACATAACTATTACTACACGTTTCACGTGCAATGAAATTTAATCTTAACCATTCAACTTTTTAAGAGGGGCACCATCATATGATTGTAAGCTATTTGTAACTAATATGGATCCTAATGCTTGTACTCACTTATTTCATCAATTTTCCTCCCTTCTCTTTCTTCTTCCTCCATCATCTTCTATTGACGACTGGTTAAACTTTGATATCACCCTCAGAGATTTGGTTGTCCATTCACACTTTTATTTGAAAAAATTTCCCTTCTTTCTTCTCACCTCGTATTTGTTTCAATTGTCTCTTAAGGTAACCATGTCCAACACTACTTCAAACAACACTCATTCTAATAATTCAACAGATGCTCAGAACCAAGATTAAGACCTGCTTACAACTCTTGAAGTAATTGGTGTTCCATATCTAGAGTAAGCTCCTAGTACGGCAAATGTAGAAGGGGATTACCCTTAGGATTTATCCAGCTATACTAGATTGGGAATGGTACATGCCCTTAGAATCCAATGAATTCCATTCAATGACTACCCCTTTGATAATGAGCACAACCTTCCATCTATACCCTTATACATGGGTATTGAGTACAACTTGAGCCCTAACGAAGTTTCAAGCACATTAACGAAGAAAGAATTCAACATGCAACTTTATTTCCATTTTACTCTTAGTCATGAGTACGTAACATTCCTTAGAGACTGTGAGTTTGCTTTTTTTGAAAAATACTTTGAGGTTGATTTTCGGTTTCCTTTTTCTCTCTTTGCAATGTCTTCTTTCACTTACCACTGTATATGCCAAAGTATGTTAAACCCTAATTCC
The DNA here is from genome assembly GCA_024138015.1 of Lumnitzera littorea. Lineage (NCBI taxonomy): Eukaryota > Viridiplantae > Streptophyta > Magnoliopsida > Myrtales > Combretaceae > Lumnitzera > Lumnitzera littorea. The sequence continues at coordinate 29,461,727 of JAMXBB010000010.1, forward strand.
TATAGGTTAATGATAGCTTTTGAATGTATTTGTGAAGACTTAGAAGTTAGGGCTACCTCAACCATATTTCAATTTTTTCTTTTTTTTTTTTTTTTACAATTAAATAAGGTGATGGGTGGTTCTACATTTATGCTTGACCTAGGAGAAAAATTTTGATCAGGCTTAAGTCTTCAATCCATAATTAGAAGAAGAAATGGATTGTGGTCAGGTCAGAGACTAACCTCAATTTTCCTATATTTTAGTCTAAAATATCAAGCATACTAATATAAAAAAGTTGCTTCTAAACAACCAGGCAACATATGATAAGATCATTGAGGAATATAACAAACATTGGTTTATTTGGGATGTTGATATGATTATTGACAAACACTATTGCAAAGCTCCAATTTTCCCTAAAGAAAAGGTCGGGTCCCTAGAGGGTGTGAGTGTACTTCATAAGGATGAAAATACCTATAAAGGAATGAATGAAGGTATAATTGTGGATCAAGAAGGTCTATATTGCTACAATTCGCCGTGCTAAGTGGGGCTTGCTAATGGAGGGACTTCGATTGACTACTTTAGAGATTGCGTGGTCTTCCTTGCCTATGCTTAGTAGAGCATTCATAAGTTGCTCCATTTTATCTTTTTTTACCTTTTTTTGATTTGACCTATTTTTGGGTTTCTTGCAAACATGCAGCTAAAGAAACTCGACTCAAAGAGTTTGTTTGTCAACCTCAAGGCCAAAACTACTCCAAGAAGAGATGGAAGGACAAAGAAGATTGTTCCACCAAACGCATCAACTTCAAAGAAAGCTTAAGAACAAGCATAAGCTCCTAAGGGGGGAGTTATTCAACAAAGAAAGGTAATGGAGGTAGATCAACCAAGGAAGCGACCTAATGTTGAACCGAAGGAGGCTATCGATTGAGACCCTACTAAGGGGAAGGCTTCCTTGTAGTAGTCCTGAAGAAGAGTCAAAAGAAGGGCACTAGTCGACTTGTAGGGAGCTCTACAAATCCTCAAATGAAATAAACCCCTATGGGGATTCTTATCCTTATTGCTTCATCTAAGAAGGAAAACAAAGCTATATACGAATTTTCTCCCCCTAGAAGATTAGCACAAGAGATTATGCCCTTGAGAATTTCAAGATTGCTCTTCAACTAATGGAAGGGATTCATCTCCCTAAAGATGTTAGTTTGCTTACCAAGAATATCCAGTATTGTCAATCTAAGGACTCTAACAATCTTCAACAGTTAGCTGCTGCCAAACTATACGATGTAAGGATTTAATAGATTATTGCAAAAATTAGTGGTTACATACCTATTTTTGTAACTTTAATCTTTTCTTTTCAATCCTCTCAATACTTGCTCATGATCATGAATACTTTGGTGGAAGAAAAGAAAGTGGTAAAGGCTTCACCTACTTAGGATCTTACCTCCATTACATACGTTTCATTTTGGTCACTCTCACTATTTTCTTCGTTCAGATTGCAGAGGAAGCTAAAGATAGGTAGTTCATGTAGATGTAGAGCAAATGAAACTTAGGCAAAAGTAGGGACAAGAGAGGGCTAAGTTGGAAGAAGAGGTGCACAGTTTGAAGGATAAACTTGACAAGGAGGTTGGAATATGGTAAGAGAAAGAGGCTGCCTTAATAGAGAAATAGAAGAAGAGTTCCTAACTCATCACCAACTTGCAAGAGACCTAAAGTGAAATTGATAATCTCAAAAGCAAGCATGCTAAGGAGGTCCATCAACTGTAGAGCTTATGTGATAAGCTAAAGGCTAAAGTCTCCAATCCCGAGGAAAAGACTAATCAAAGGGCCAGCCAGAAAGTCCTTTAGGAAGTTCAAGACATCAAAGAGTGTATGAGTATGCTCTTAGAAAAAATGTTTGATAGTATCAACATGGCTAAGGATTAGATCTGGATATGCCATCCCAACTTTGACCTAAACTGCTTGAACTTCATTGCAAGAGGTCAAAGGGAGGAAACCTCCATAGTTCAAGAGGAAACTACTAATCAAGAAGTTCTAGAGGGGAGCAACCAGCCTACCAAAGAAGATGACGCTTATACTAATGCCCCTAACAAGAATTAGAATGCCTCCCTTAATGCCCCTACTAATCTTCCTTCCACAAAACCAGCTTCAATTTCTAACAACCCTAAGATAAATAACTAAGTTATGTTCTTTTTTTTTATCCATCGAAAGTTTTCATTTGACTTTTAGGTCAATATGCTGACCTTTTCCTTATGTACATTCATTTTCATCTTGCATAACTCGAATATGGCATCGACTCTTACTTATTTCTTGCTTATTTGTGTTTCTCACTTGTTTTGACCTATGCTACTAGCCCACCACCACTTAATGACTTAGGGCTTTCAATAACTCGTCATTTGTACTTATCATAGGATTTAGAGAGTTTTAGCTGGTCGCCACTTAATGACTGTGGGTTTTAAATAACTCGTTGTCCATACGTATCAAGGACTTAGAGAGTTTTACTTAGATCCTTTTGATTTGCAACTTAAGAGGTCCTAATCCTATCATCCATTTTTCGTTATAAGAATTAAGGATAGTATGTTGTATTGTTTACTCACAACCCTTAGTATCTAGGGGTTAGAGATATTTTACTTTTTCTCATACTTTATGAGAAGTTAGAGTAAAGCCAGTTAGCAATTCACGTTAGCGTAGGCTAACAATATGGGCCTTAGCTTGGCCGTGTTTTGAATTGGAGCTTTAATGCTAAAGGAAGAATATTTATTAGAAATAAAGCACAACATGAATGAGTACAATATAATTGATGTACTTCATTATCAAAGTCATTACAAAACACAAAAAACAAGGGCACATTAACAATTATAATTCGACATGTAAACACTAACAGTCTAAACAACATTACAAAACAAAATACGTACAATGATCTGAAGAAACACATAACTAGACATAGAAATTCAAATTTTGAACTTGAACATACCCTTTACTCCCAAGAGGTTGGCTATTCAAAATAAGCCCTTGAGTTATCTGCATTCCAAGCTTAGGAAATAGGGTGACCATCTAGCCTTTCCAACCTGTATGCTCTTCCATTCCTAATGACCTCTTTCACCCTCAAAGGGTCTTCCTATGCTAAGGTCAATTTATCCTAACTTTCCTTAACCTCAAGAGCCACCAACTTTTTGCATACCAAATCACTAGGTCGGAAACACTTATGCTTGACTCATTTGCCATATTATCGAGTTATATGATGCTGGTAAGCAGTTAGATGGGCTTTTCACCAGAGCTTGTCTCATAGTTTAGTATCAAGGTTTGCTTGGAGGTCGTTGTCATTGTACTAAGGGTCATAAGCTTGAACCCTAAAGCTTGTGATTTAAAGCTCAATTGGTAGATTGCTTCTAACCCAAAAGCCAATTTATAAGGAGTAGGACCAATCGAGGTCCTATGGGTAGTTTGATAACCCTATAAAACATTTGGTAGCTTGTTTGTTCACTTACTTCTAGCTTAGTTCACCTTCTTCTACAAGCTATGAAGGATAACCTTATTCATACCCCTATCTATCCACCGCTATGAGGGTACGTAATTAGGATATAACATAACCCTGTATGAAATGTTTCACAAAACTCTCTAAATCGATTACTATCAAACTAAGGGCCATTATCTATGATTATGGCATAAGGGATTCCAAATTTAGCCAAGATATTGCTAATGATAAAGGCCTTTTCACTTCCCTTTATGATATTTGCTACTACCTTTGCCTCTATCTACTTTGTAAATTAGTCCATTGCTGCAATGATATACTACTTTTCCTTGGTGGTCTTAGGAAATGGGCCCAAAGTGTCCAATCCTTACTAGGTAAAGGGCTAAGGACTGGCAAGTGGAATAAGGTATACCTTTAGGTTAGTTTAGATTTGTGATTGCTATCAGAGGAATGCTCCTATAAAGCAATCCTTCTTCATGGTGGGCCACAAATAGCCAAGCCTCAAAGCTTTCACATACAGAGCACCAACCTTAATGTGATTGCTATACACCTTCACGTATAGGTCAAACAACACCTACTCAGCTTGACTAAGTCATAGACACTTCAAATATGGCATACTCCAACCTCTCTTATAAGGTCTCCATCAATAATAGTAAGATTTACAGCCTTACAAATGAGTCTCTAAGCATCTTTGGTGTTTACTAGAAAAATTCCTTCCTTTAAGTAATCAAAGATTAGATCCATCCAATAAGGTTCTAATTCCCTTGGCTAGGCTTCTAAACATTCCCAAGATTACTTGTTCATACTCTTTTTAGCTAAATACTCTATAAAACATTCTCCTCTCAGTTTGGTAGGCCTGTGGAGACTAACTTTGATAGCTTGTCTATAACATAGTTCTGTATCCAAGGCATCTTGACCAATTACCAATGCTCAAAATACATTCCAAGCTCCTTGACCTACCATAGGTACTTCCCCATGTTCTCATCCTTCATTACACTATCCCCTTTCGCTTAACTAACAACTAAATGAGAATTTGAATGTATGTCCAATTACTTAGCTCTAACCTCCTTTGCCAACTTCATTCCTACTATGAGAGCCCTATACTCAGATTCATTATTATTAGCTGGAAATCCAAACTTCAATGCATATGAAATATGTACTCCTAATGCACCATTAAATACTAGACTAGCACCACTAACTTTACAAGTTGATGACCCATCGACATAAAGAACCCATGCTAGCTCTTGGCTCTGAACAACTAGCTCTTCATTTCCCATAAATTCCACCACAAAGTCAGCTAAAATATGAGCCTTATATACTTTCCTTAGTCAATACTGAATGTCGAAGGCACTCAACTCCAGAGCATATTTCACCATTCGACCTGAAGTGTCTAGCTTTGCAATGCTAACTTAACAGTTTGTCAATTAGGACAACAACCTGGTGGGCTTCAAAGTAAGGTCAAAGTTGTCTTACTGCTATAACTATTGCCAAGACAAACTTCTCTAACTTTTTGCAACAAAGCTTTAGACCTTACAAAACATGACTAACATAGTATATAGGATGATGGATCCTCCCCTTTACTCAAACCAATACGAATGAGAGAGCTCAATTACTTATTGATAAATATAAATATAAGATCTCACCATCAATAGGTTTTGAGAGAATTAGAGGTGTTATAAGGAAATCCTTCAATTCTTGCCTTCTCACATTATTCTATACATCTAAATTCAAAAGGATTCCTTAAAACTTGAAAAAACTCAACACATTTTTCTGCTCTCTTTGATACAAAACGATTCAAAGCTCCAGCTCTTCTCGTCAACCTTTAAACCTCCTTAATGGACTTTGGAGATTCCATATTTAGAATAGTTGTGATTTGCTTGGGATTAGCTTCTATTCCCCTTTATGTCACCATAAAACCCAAAAATCTCCCTAACTAAGCTCCAAATATATTTTTCTAAGGATTCAACTTCATGTTGTAAAAAAGGTCTCTTCTAGATCGAAAAGATGATTACCGCAGGACTTACTCTTTACAATCACATCATCTACGTACACTTCAATATTCTTATGTTTTTTAGGCTTGAAAATCTTTGATATGCGGCTCCTACATTTTTTAGACCAAATGGCATGACCTTATAACAATATGCTTTAAAGCTAGAAATGAAGGAGGTGTATACTTGGTTGGAAGGATGCATCTTGATCTGATTGTATCTTGAAAAGGTGTTTATGAAGCTCAATAACACATGCCTTAAAGTAGAGCCAACTAGTATATCTACTCTAGGCAATGGAAAACAATCCTTTAAGCAAGCCTTGTTGAGGTCGGTAAAATTTATGCACATCCACCATTTCTTGTTCACCTTTTTGACCAACAAACAATTAGCCAACCAAGTTACGTATGGCTCTTCTCTAGTGAGGTCTACCTTCAGCAATTTCTATACCTCCTCTTCAATGGCGGCCTACCATTTTAGTGCTAAATACCTCTTCTTCCGTTGTACCACTTTGGTGTTTGGGTTGTTGTTAAGCTCATGAGCTATCACTTCCTTAAGGATACCTAACATGTCTAATGGGAACCATGTGAACACATCCCTGTTAGCTTGAAGGAAGTCTGCCATACATTCTCAATGGTTGAGAGCCATGTTCACTCCAACTTTAGTGATTTGTTTAGGATCGTTACTTAGTTGGACAATTAGAGCCTCTTTTGCCGACTCACCCTTGACTTGCAAAAACTCTTACTCAATATGATACACTTGATCTCTTTTCAAAGCTTTCATATATAAGCCTTAGCCAATTGTTAGTATCCATTGCATGTACTAGTCTTGGTAGAGGTTGAGAACATTGCCTTCTGATGTATCGTGGAGATAACCATCTTAAAAATGTTGATAGATAGTTAGCTCGTAATCCTATTTGAAGGTGAAGCGCAATCCACCACTACAAAATCTAATTCCTTCTTTACCACATTCTCATCATCACCGATCTACAAGGTTAAAGTAACAATTCTTTAGACTTTTATCAATTGGTTATTGAATCCATACAAATTATATTTATAGGGCTGCATCCTATAATTCTCCAACTTCAGGCACATTTGGTCAAATGTGTGCTCAAAAATAATATCCATAAAACTTCCTATATCCACCATAACCTTCCTTACCTCAAACTCAACCACTTTGGTTGTAATGACCAACACATCATCATATGGAAACTGTATCCCCCACATATCTTTTTCAAAAAAATAAAATAATCATGTCATCCACTCTATGTTTTTTACCTTAGATGTAGAGTACCTAATCTCCTAGGGCATTCTTCGAGCTTCAAGTAACTAACATACTTCCCCTTCTCAGTCCTCCAAAAATCATATTTATCATCCCCTTTGGGAGCTTGGTTATTGACCCCATTGTTATCCCAAGCTACCAACTCATGGATATCATTTCTACCTCCATTATTGTGAGGTTGTTGATCAATCCTTCTCCTTTGGGTAAGATGCTCTATGCTTTCATCCTTGTCAGCAATAAACTTCTTAAGATACCTCCCTTGAACAACATCATTGAATGTATTCTTCAATTGAATACACTCATTGGTATTGTGCCTATGATTGCCATGAAAATCACAATACATATTTGAATTTTTCCTAGAAAGGTTGCTTCTCATCCTTTCCTGCTAAACAAGAAATCCTCGATTTTGGACTTCTATCAAAATATCCAACATAAGTCAGTTTAAGGGTATGTGAACTACATAAGTTAGGATAAGTCGTTTCTAATCTCCTTGAGGCCTACTTAGCAAATCTTACATATCAAATTTCTTACCTAAGCAATGTTTCACAGATCCCCTCTCTTTCTCTCGTCTCTTTTTAAATTTCTCCCTCTTAATCACCCTACGAGCTTGCATCTAATCCTCTTATTATATAAACTTCTCTAACCTAGCAATAAATTCATCAAATAAGGTCAGTGAATACTTAGCCAAGGACTTTAAGAAGCCTAAATCTTCCCTAACCCCCCAAATATGGCAATAAGAGCAACACTCTTATCATAGTTCATAATTTCAATCATCAACTAATTGAACTGATGCAAATGATCCCTTATGCTTTCTTCGGGCTTCTGTCAAAAGAGTCAAATGAAGGTCAAGAGCGAATAATCCTTCATAAGAAGCTTACTAGTCCAAAAATGCTACCGAAACTAGTCGGTAAGTTGATCAAAGGAGGAGATGGAAGCTACCTTCAATGAATTAAACCAATTGCTTGTCAATTTTCATAATGTAGATGGAAATACATTGTAAGCTATAACATTAGAAAGCTCGTACAACTCCTTCAACATTCAAAAGGTGTTAAGATGATCATCTGGATCCTTCTTTTTGTCATAAGTGTCAAATTGAGATAGTCGGGCACATAAAGGTAATACTTCCTCTACGATCTCACAAAAAAATGACTCATTTTTCTTCCTTTCAACTTGATTTCTTCCTCAAAACTTTCTTTAGTAGCCAACTTCTTAATGTACTCGTCCAGATCTCATAAACTCATGTCTACAACTGCCTTTTACGGTAAGTGAGCAGTCACATGCTCAATCTTTCCTTCCATCTAAGCATGAAAATGACCATAGGCTAGAGCCTACAATGGTGCTTATTGATAGCCCATCTCAATAAGAGCATCATGTTGTGCTAGCTAACCGTTCTCATCCACTTCGAAAGCTTTGCTGTATATGCAATGTTGATAATCTTCCTAAGTAATTAGAGTTACTTCCTCACTAGCAACCCTTAAAGATGGGTTTGAAGAAGATGTACATCATGCTCTTAGAGTTTCCTCCTTAACTCTAGATTATATTTTTTGAATTCTTTTTATTCTCTAGCAAATTATGCACAAAGGGTTTTTAATTGAGAGATGTATAGTGAATCACCTTATTGGTCTGCAATTGCATTAGAATATTATTCTAACTCCTTTTACTGTACTTCTGTGTAAGCTACTGTGGCGATGTCTCTTCCTAAGCCACACAAAGGGCACTACTCTCCTCTACAATGGTACTGTCTATTTTTGGTTTTGGTAACCATGTTTTGGTAAGGACAAACGATGTCAAACTATTGATAATTGAATTTAGTTGAAAGAAGAGTTAGTTCGCTCAATTAGTTTCCAGCCTACAAAAGAGAAAAAATTAGGCTATGTAGGGCACTAGGGGCAACTCCATTATAGCCAACTATTGCCTAAGTATGATTTAGGTTAGGGAAAGTACGAAGGCGAAAAGTAAAGCAAAATGTTCAAATAATCAAGGTAGCAAAGAAGAAGCTTACTATAGTATGTCAACCTCCATTTATAAAGGTCGGCTAGTAACTATTTAGCAACTATTTCCTACAGAATCTCCACGTGGGGAATTTGAATTACGGACCATCCTTTGAATTCTACGAATGTGGGTCAATTGTTGGTGGGTTATGGGTGGTTACTTACGTAATAATTCTTAACTATTGACACCTATGTTTGAATTTGAACTTGTAGCGACTAGATTGAGTCTTCCTAAGCTCCTTACTTCTTTCTTAACCTATTCGAAGCCACCTCGATCTGTTTTCATGTATATAGCTCTAATCCAAGCTTATCCATTGCCCAAACCATCAATCCCATAAAAAGGTTTTGAGACTAATGACAGAGGTTGGAAACTACACCCAAGAGGTTAAACAATAACCTCCTCAAGTCGCCTAGAGGTCTCAAACACCCTAGGATCAAAATCCTTATTAACACGATTCATTATAATTTTTGCCCTTTATGGAATGTGTTCTTTTTATTGTTTCATGTATAGTAGACAACGAGTCATTTAAGAGATAAGACAGATGCTAGGAAATAGAAGAATTTAACAAATTGATTCATATAGTTTAGATGACGGTTTTATTCAAGAGCAATTTTAGTTATTTTAAAAAACGGAAATAATGTGAGAATCAGAAGTATATAACATTTTATAAATTGTGTAACCTTTTTGTCCTTTGCATACTCATATTGCAATATATGCGGCAAACTAATTACATCTTTTAATTTTGAAGCATAGTATAGCAATTGATGCAAGAATTGAGAGTGTAAGTTCTTTTAACACTTCGTGGTTTCCGAGTCCATCGTGTACTCGTATTATTGTATGAGTACATTGTGGACTGTTCACATCCTTACGCCTGATTTGTTAATTTTTGTCAACTACTATATTTTCTTAACTTTATCAATTTTATATAATATGATGCTCACATTAGGTAAGAAGACTTAATTCCCAAAAAATCCAAGAAGTGGAAATAGGAAATATTTTAGCTCCTACATTAAATTCTATATTAAAATACACTACTATATTAGTCATATACGACGTGCGCACATATCCATCTAGTATTTCTTTCATCGTGACATATTTTGTCAATCCCAGGTTAATCCATTACTATTTTTATATATGTTGGAGAGACGTACAAAGTTCTGAGGTGGCAGTTATTTTCTTTCGTCATTGCCGTGATGTTGGAGCAAATAGAAGCCGGGTGTGTCATAACACAAGAAATATAGATGGTGAGGAAAGGGAGAAGAGGGGGTGGGTGGGGGTGTGGGGCGGTGGTTGTGGGGCAAGGGAAGCAGGAAAAAAAAAAAAAAAAAAAAAAGAAAGAGGACAAGTAGCTTCACTGCACTGTAAATTGAATGGTCGGGAGTGACTTCAACCATAGGCCTGCACAAGAACTCAGAACCTCTTCTCTAAACTCATCATCAGTGGGAAGTTAAAGGTAAAATGATGGCAAATGCACATGAATATCATTAGATCTACCTGCACCTTCATTATTTAAGAGAACGGCTGGCCCGAGACCAAGATTGTCACATTATTTAGCAGCTATGAAAAATGTCAAGGCTGCTCGTAACTTCAAGGGTAATGCCCACAAATCCTGTCTAGGGAGTAACAAGCATCTCCTTAATAAGCTGTTGTCCACCAAGCATCGAGTTCTTCTCCATAAGCTTTGGAAACACAAATTTGTAGTAGATTACGATGGCTTTGGATATAAATCATATCAGATAGAAAAATAGAAAACCAAATTTATCCAGAGTACTCAAGTATAAACTAGAAATGTAAGAGCTATATACAATTGATATGGAAGAGACAAAGGAAGCCTAAGAATCCATGCCACTGCATTTAGCATGATTATGCTCAAAGAAAAGATGCTTATGTATTTTTATATCAAAAGCCACTGTATAAGACTGAACCGCTATCCCTAACCGACAAAATGATCTGGAGCACCTCCAGCTTGCACAATGACAAGGCACTCAAGCTTGATCTTTTTAAATTCTCTCCGTTTGTTGTTTCAGTCTCTTATGTATCTCTATATACGAAGAAAGTTGAGCACACCTCTTTCAAGTTTTGTCCAATTCTTTCTCCATCTCCTGGATCTGCTCCATTTCAACAAGGGAGAGGGTAATCATGTACCGTGTCCTCTCTCCACAGCATGAAAAAATTTGACACGAAATATACCTACCATATTTTTTAACTCAGTCTGCCTTATCTCGTGTTGCTCACACCTGCAGAAATTAATACCCGTTATAAGCATGAAATCAAGAGACTCTGGACCTTGTGAAACCTGAAAAGTCAACTATCAACCAACTTCTTAACATAAATGCTGCAACAGATTTAATTGGATACTTCCAAAAACACCTGTACTTGAATCACAGGACAAACATTTCCAAAGCAAAGACAAACATGATAGAGTGCCCATTCTGCAATGGATTGACATAGCAAGGTCTTATGCTGCAGCAAGAAAAGCAACCCTCGTAGATGTGGCACTGTAACTGGAGGACTCTTGCAACAAATAAAGAAAACTGTATCATGCTCATAAGATTCAAGGAAGAACATTTATAGACTATGAGGATGAGTAACACAAGAAACTTTTTAAACTGATTCAGGCCCTGTACTAAAGAAAATACTTCTGTTTGGGGAGCCATTAGACCTCAGCCTCCATTAGCAGTTCGCACATCCGTGTATGCTAGAAAGGAGAAATGGTACTAAACCTCCACCAACTATTCAGCACTGAAGAGAAATTCGCTGCTCTCCGAAAGAGGGAAAATGTCAAAGGAATCACACTTAAAAAGGTAAAAGATTATGTTGTTTACATGAACATATAGGAAAGAAAACACCTTATGGATCACAATCTTTAAGTGACTACTAATATTGATAATCTGCTAGAAAATCACAGGGAAAATTCACAGGGCAACATGACTTTTAAGGACCACTTAGAACTGTCTAACAGCTTGAGTTGCAATATTTTTACACTAGCGAATTTTTTTTTCCAGAAGTTCTGTGGGTGAAGCCATCTCAAAAGACAAACATACAAATACCTTCTAGGCAGCATTTTTCAAATCACAACCACTTTTGGATGAATGAGTTTTAGACATCTAATATTGGCCTATATATATATATATCCAATATTGTGTGTGTGTGATGGCCAAAAAAATAAAATAAAATATTTTGTGTGTGTGTGTAGACAGTAGATTTGTCTGAAATCCTTCTTTAAGTACTCAAATAAAAGAATTAAGAGCATGTAAATTCTTATGGCAATACAGAGATTACACACAAGGATGCCAAATTTACCTGACAAGACAAACTCACTCAGTTGCTTCTTACCTCATACATAGTTGGACATTCTCTTCACAAACTTGATTTTACTGACATCAACTCCAAAACATCTAAAGGTGAAGCTGCAGGAACCTGCACCATACAATTACATCAAAAACCAGGATTAGCCTTCAGCTCCAGAAATTGACAGATTCACTCGTGTAAATATTCTTCAGGAAGAAATTAGAGATTAAAATACAACATTAATCGGCTAAAGGAAATAGGTGGATTAAGACGTCGGGCTAGCATCGCCCCAGTTGATTCAAATACTAAGTTGGATCACCTACAAGCTAAATGATAAGAATCTCATATCAATTCCATTATTTTCAATATTAAAATGCAGTAATATATAAGTTTAGTGTGAAAAGTAGTGGAACATGTGGGTATCTAAGCCAAAGACTCAGCAAGATGAGATTTCCTGAGCTCTAAGCTCAGCTGTGAGTACCAGACCACCAAATAAGGAGAGGGAAGATTCCCTCTAACAAACTTTTCCCCTTACTTATATTTCTTCCCCAAAATACCACATGGCCCTCTAGAATCTTATCTTTTATTCTCAAACCTCTGATCCATTACCCACTAAAAATATCTCTGCCACCTCAGCATGCCCATTTCAACCCCATTTATTCACTCACACAAACCCCTTATTCACACGGAAATGACCAGCACCCAAACTCACTCTACTCACACAACAACACATGCACCTTCCCCATTCACACACTACCCGAAATATATTAGTAGGCTAGGTGCCACCCGAACCACCCACTTCTCCCCTTCTCCTCCTCTTACACATGTTAACAATAGGAGCTTGAACCCTTGGAATCATATCTATTGCCCCTCTTGGAAGAATGTCCTTTTCCTCAATGACGAAATCTGGATATTAGAGGTGGAAAGAAGTCACATCAATCCATGAAGCTTCATCAAGAGAACGCCCCTGCCATTGGCAAGAATTTGGGGAATTTCCGTGGTACCCTCCACTCAAAATCTATGACCCAAAATAGCCTCTAGAAATAGGTGGTTATCCTTCACATCAGGGAATAGATCTAGGGGGCAATTCATTTGTGGATGGAAAAGATTCCACAACCTTCTTAAGGAGTGATACATGGAACACAGGATAAATTTGACAATGAGGAGGTAAATTCAACTTATAAGCCACCTTTCCAATGCATTCATATTCAACTATTTGAAATGAACAGAAAAATCTTGTAGAAAGCTTGGAAGAGACTTTAGTAGATATTCATTGCTATAAGGATGGCCTAAGCTTCAAGAAAAGCCATTCCCCAATAGAAAATTCAACATCCCTATGAGACTTTTTGGTTTGATGACAACTTTGTGATTGAGCATGCTCAAGATTCTGAATTGAGATGAAAATGCATCTCAAGTGCAAAGCATCCCTCAAAACCGCATTTGCTATTTCCCTATCCACAAAAGATCCAATAATCAGGGATGATAGTCCATGAACTATTTCAAAAGGAGTCATCATAGAAGATATATGATAGGGCGTATTATAGTCAAATTCCACCCAAGAAATCCAATCAGCCCACTTTTTAGTTTGATCATATACAATGCAACACAAATAACACTCGAGATACCTATTCAAAACTTCAATTTGCCCATCCGTTTTTGGATAACAAAAGACAAATGAAAACGGGTGCTATGTAATTGAAACATTTCCCATCAAAAATCGCTCACAAAGGCAGGATCTCGATCACTTACAATGGTCTTAGGCAACCCATGCAACCTTACTTCTTTGACAAACAAATATGCTTCACTTTTAGTTGTGTAGGGGTACACTGTTAGTGAAAAATGAGCATATTTTGAGAACCTATCCACTCTAACCAAGATCACACCATAACCTTTTGATTAGGCAGTCCTCCAACAAAGTCCATTGAGATGTCCTCCCAAACACCATTAGGAATAGGTAAGTGAGAAAATAGGCTCATTAGTGAAAGTATTTGATATTTTTGGCATTAGCATATAGTGCATGAGGCTACAAACCTCTCGACATCCTTCTTTAACTCCACCCAATAAACATTTGCCACAGTTCTCCTATAGGTATGCAAGAATCTGACGTGACCACCAATTGTTGAAGTATGAAATTCGCAAAAAGATGTGAGTTCACTTAGAAGAAGCAAGGACAAACAATCTGTCAAAATAAAACAATGCATCATTGATTAGCTTGTACCTATGCTCAACCTCTTTTCCCTCCAACAATGCAACCTTAGGAGCTAAGTATGAGTCTTGAGGTACAGTGGACTTAATCTCCTCTAAATCTGTCCAGATCAGGCCAAATAATGCCCCCTACTCTAGCTCATCATGCACTCTAGAAAGCACATCAACCACTTGATTCTTATAAGCACTCTTACATTGAATTTCAAAATCATAACTAAGCAATTTTGACAACCAATTTTGTTGATTCGAAGTTGTAATTCTTTGTTTCAGCAAGTATTTCAAGTTTTCTTTATCTGTTCTTACAACAAACTTCCTTCCCAACAAGTAGGGTCTCCAATTGCCAAGGCAAGAGCCATTAAGTCTTTTTCATAGGTCGACCTAGCTAGTGATTTATTAGCTAATGCTTTAATAAGTAAGCAATTTGGTGATTGTTTTGCTAAAGTACAGCCCCAATTCTGTGACCAGATGCATCACACTCCACTATAAATGGTTGGGAGAAATTAGCCATGGCTAATACCAATGTCGAAACCAATATTTCCTTCAATTGTTGGAAAGCTGTAGTAGCTATTTCATTCCAATGAAACTCGTCTTTCATCAATAAGTTCGTTAGTGGCTTGGTATTTTATCATAATCTTTGATAAACTTCCTATAGTAACATGATGATAGAAGAAATCCACAAACTCCCTTCAATGTATTTGAAATTGGCCACTTTAGAATACTCTAAGGTAATCTAAGGAAGTGCACCAAAAAGTACATTCTTTCTTGTTGGCAGAAAATTGATGTACTTGCAGCAACTATAACACTTCTTGCAAATGATGGAGATGAGAGTCAACATCCAAGCTATAAACCAAGTTATCATTGAAGAAAACCAAGATAAATTACCTTAAATAAGGTCTAAACACATCATTGATTACCATTTGAAAAGTCAGTCAAGCATTTGATAAGCAAACTAACATAACTAAAAACTTACAATGGCTTGAACATGTCTTAAAGGTCATTATATATACATCAACCACAGCCACACAAATATGGTAATACCATACCCTCAAATCAATTTTAGAAAATATTGTTGTGTCGTATAATCCAACAAATAATTCTTCTATGATAGGTATAGGATATTTGTCTAGTGTTGTTGCTTCTTTCAAGGCTCTACATTCGACACAAAAACGCTAAAAACCTTCCTTTTTCTTTACCAATATGACTAGGCTTGATAATGAACTAGTATTTCGACAAATTATACTAGCAAGTAACATATAATTCACCATCTTTTCAATCTCATTATTTTGTGTGTATGCATATCTATATGACTTCACATTGATTGGCTCACTTCCTTCTTTTGATGGAATTTTAAGGTCCATGGGTCTAGGTAAGGTAAACCAACTTTTTCTTCAAAAATGCCAGAAAATTCATTCAACAAGGCTCCAATTCGAGGATCAGCAACTTGGAGAGCTTACTGTTCAATTTAATCCAGTCCAGCAACCATAGTAGGTTACATTCATCTTCAATGTTCAACTTACTCAGAGACCTATAAGAAATGAGGGCTTTGCCTAAAGTAGAATCATACACCAACACAAATTTTTTATTCTAAAAAGAAATTTTCATCATCATTTTACTCTAATCCACTCAAATTTCTCCCAAAGATTACGACTGAGCAACATCAAGTATTACATCCACACCACCCAATTTTAATACATAGCAATCTACAATAATAGCAAATTCCTTAACAACCAAAGTTATTGCATTACAAATTCCACTTGATGTAATTTGGTGTCCATCACTCAAAGTCATAGCAAATGCACAAGTAGTGGATATAAGCAATAGTAATTTTTCCACTAGCATCTTGGAAATGAAATTGTGAGCGATCTATCATAGTAGTGAGTTGTGTAAAATGCAAAACAGCCCTAAATTTCATTGTTCAAGGTCTACTAATTCCCTAAAGTGTGAGAAGAGATAAGTTTAACTGATTACCTTGTCTACTCTAGGCACTCTTCCACAATTCTAGTCGCCTAACTGCCAAACGTCTCCTATTCCTACCCCCTTCTTCCATCACCACTAGCTTAAAAGATTTATTTGGGCACTTATGGCTAGTGGAAAATGGCTAGTCACATTTAAAACATAGCCCCTTAGCCCACTTATCCAACTATTTTGCATATGACAATTGCTTTTGACCATAGGACTTGCACCAACCTTCACATAATTGCCCATTGGGCAAAGCAAACCTAATAACAGTAGCATTATTGGTCGCTCCCTACAACACCTATCTACGACCTCCATTCGCCATATTTAGCCCATCCTTTATCTTAACTCTAGCACCATTATGCAAAGAAATTGATGTTGGAGCTAGCAAAGCAGCTATGTTAGAATGGAGAGCATAAAAGGGTTGATTAAAATTGTCTCCCAAGAGTTTGATTTACTGTTTACGAGGCATTACTACGATGCTCAATCTTGCTATTAAATTATAGCACTTAGAAGATCCTACACTTAGGTTCTTTTTCAATTTTGTGGAAGTTCCATGGCATATTCTAGCATCGAAAGAAGTATTCAAGCTGCTATAGTTTAGGGAGAGTAGGGGTTTCTGAGGTTAAATCTCAAATTCTTCTATGTATTGTCATATCAATACTCTTTGTCGCAACTGTAAAACACCCTAAAACGAATTAGAAGCCCACTAATCACCATATCTTTTCAATATCTCCTCCATCAATGACCAATCCAAATGTGTAACACATCTCCTAAATGCTCACAACTAATACACACATTGATCCCCTATACTCATCATAGCCAAATCCACTTTTCTTTCCTCATGAGTATATTGTATATCAAAATACCATTTCATCATTAAAATTCAATGAGCTGGATCTATTCCCTCAAACAAAAGAATTTGCACATGAGATGCAATGACTTGATATTCTTCATCTTCTTCAAACCTTACTTTCATTCTCTCAAAATCTGTCTTGACGTTTTATCTTTCAACATTTAACGCTATACAAGTGCTATCTCTAGCATTCTCATGGTATTTCCCACATTGCTTCACATTAAAAGATTCCCTTATTGCTAATCGTGTCACAATCAATCAATCATCAAAAATTTTTTATTACCTAGAATAATCAAAACATCTCCGCATAATGAATTCATTTCACCTTGTATGGAAATTTACATCTCCTCACAAAGATTGAACATTCCCACCTATTTCCTTTTGATATTGATCTAATGCTATCAATCATTGCAGCACATTCATTAATTCTTCCTGAGCTTCTCTAGATTTCTATTCCATTTCCTCCAATCATGATTCTTGCAAGTCACAGTTCCTTTGTTGTTTCCGAATTTCCTTAGTTTAAGTTTCCTACGAGACAACACCAATTGATAAGAATCTCAACTCAATTTCATTGATTTCAATATTAAGATGTAGTAATAGATGAGTTTAGCTGTGCAAGTTATGATGCAAAGAGTAGAGGAAGGTGTGGGTACTTGAAAGACTCGACAAGATGAGAGTTCTTGAGCTCTAATCTCAACTATGAGTAACAAACCACCAAATAAGGAAAGAGAAGATACCCTGTAACAAACTTCGCCTCTTATTTATGTTTCTTCCCCAAAATGCCACATGCCCCTCAAGAATCTTATTTTTTATCTTCAATCCTCTTATCCATTACCAACTAAAAATATCTCCGCCATCTCAACATCACTACTTCACCTCCATTTATTCACTCACACAAACCCCTTATTCACAAGTAACTAACTAGCACCTAAACCCTCTTTACTTACACACCTACACACATACCCACCCTACTCACACACAACTTGAAAAATATAGTACAATGGCTAAGTGCCACTTAAACCGCCCACTTCCTCTCTTCTCCTAGAATAGGGAGATTAATCCCTAATAACAACCCATCCTAGAATTTGGTAACATTTAATTCTTATCTTGTGTTACTTATGTTAGTTATACTCTTGTTTAAGTGTTCTAATAAAAGAAATACGGAAGAACTACTAATAATCTTATTACTTTTCACAAAGTGATAATATAACACAAAATAACACAAGTAAATCTTAATACTTGGGCATGCACTCGTAACAGGGGCAATGTTAAACAAATCTTGCTGAAACATAGGATGACCCTCACTCCTCATTTTGCCAATGCAACATCCACACTTACATTGGCTGCCAGATTGAAAAGTGGAGGATTTAATGAAAAACTCTCATAGACACTTGATGGTTGGCGACTTTCTCCAATCTCTTTCTGCAAAGTGCTTCCCAGTGTAGAATTACTGTGGTCTGAATGCTGAGAATGAATTTTATGTACACCAAAACCAGAACGTACGTCTCCAACTAAGTAATAGTGTTCTTTCTTGTATCATAATAACATCCTTATAACAATTGAGACCTTATATTTTGAACACATATTATCAAATTTCAAAGAAAAGGCAAATACAACCACGAGAGACAATTCTAAGTATTTGAATTAAGTGAAATTATCCCATATATTCCATGGTTTACAATAAAGAAAAAAAGAAGATCTTTACTTGATGGCTATAAGTGCCATAACTAGTGACAATATGGAAGGCAGTAAATGTAGTATTCACAAACTCTGAGCACCAAAATATCTAGATGAAGTAGATAGGTGTAGGACTATTCATTGGGGAAGGATGGGGTGAGGTAGGGTAGGGTGGAAAGATACTCTCAATGGATGGAGCAATGAGCACTGCCATCAAGAAGTTTATGTTAAAACTCTCCACATGAAAAACAGCATTTGTTAGACAGAGGAAACTTATTTATTCTAATGACAAAAAAATGCTTCCATAAATGCTATTAAATTAAACATTCAACATAACTTCATGGCTAGTAATCATGTTAATAGTAGTTTTCTTCTTTACATGTAAGAAGAAGAGGCAATAGTAGATCAATCAAAATATTAATGAAGGTCTTCAAGAGTTTCTTTAATAGCTCTAGACATTGAAAATACCCAATATCTTTTTCCCAACTCTTGCCATGGCAGCATTGAACAGAATATTAATGAAGGTAGGATCCGGAGGCTTCCCATAGGTATAAACTTTGTTTAAGCCTATGGATATATCACTGTCTACTTGAATAGCATAATCACCATATGTTGGTCAAGCCAACTTTAAAAAAATTTACATTAAAACCATCTGGCCCTAAAGCCTAATGTTGAGCTAATGCAAAGAAGGTGCTCTTAAATTCCTCAGTTGAAACTTCTTCAAGAGCTTAACCCAATTCTCTTGTTAAACTTTCCTCCAAATGGTGGCATTAAGTCTATCCAACCAACAAGTTGACATATGGTGTTTAAGAGCTCCTTAAAATAATCCACTACAACAAACTTAAGGGCCATTGGATCTGAAACAACGGTGCCAACACACAAGGAGATGGACCTATGGAGTTTCAGTTTTGTCTTTGTTGTAGCACATTAGGGAAAAAAAAATTAGGAGTTTCTATCTCCTAGCTTAAGCCGCTTGATTCTAGACTTTTGCTTTAAGAAACTTTCTTCTGCTGCACTAAGAAAGTAAAACTAACAAAAAGCCAAACATTCATCCATCCAATCCAAATCTATTGAAGAGGATCTATTTCTCTCCTATAAAGTTTTACAGCTTCTTTATCAGAAACGATAGCTTCTTCAATTCCCATTTTAACATCTTCGGCTTAGAAACAACTTTAAACATACAAGTACCTACCATAAGCCAGCTCCAAACTTCCTCACCAAAATCAAAATGAAAATGAAAGAAAAATGAAGAGGAATCTTCTTCTTGTAAGGATCAAAATGGAGATTGACCAACATGGGACTATGATTCGAAAGACAAGGGGCTCTAAAATAGCCTCGATTTCAGGGAAGAGAGAAACCCAAATATTGTTCATAGGAGCTTTATTAATCTTCTCGTATATGGGCCTACCATTATTAGCCATTTACCAAGAAAAATGAAGACCAAATGATTTCAACTCATCCACATTAGCAGCGTAGCACCAACTACTAAAATCCTTCATACCCTTAGTAAAAACCTCATTACCTTTTTTATTTTTTAATACGCCAAAAATCTACACTCATTAAAATCACCAAAAACTAGCCAAAGCTTGCCTATTTACATGGTAAGAAAACCAAGATCCTTACATAGCTCCTTCCTAGCTACCTCGTGGTTAAAACCATAGAGAAAAGAGGCCTCGAAGGAAATATCTTTTTGAAGAAAAGTACAGGAGCAATGAACTAGTTGATCTCTTTAGAGCAACACATTTACCCGCCAAATAGCAGGATCCCACAAAATCCAAATATGACCCTATGGCTGAGGTTTCATGTTCCACTTAGAAGAGAGTCTACTCTTGATTAAGTCAATGTTAGCTAGCCTAACTTTTGTCTCTAATAAGCCTATCAAGTTTACCTTATTCTTACAACAAAAATCACTAACTTCCTTAGCCTTAGGGGGGTCATTTAGGCCCTAATATTCCAGCAACTTAACATATATACAAAAGGGAAAGAAGAGATCTAGAAAAACAGCTTTCATTGGTGGTTGCCACCTGAACTATTCCTCTTTTTCTTCACACCTTTTTTTTGACAACATTCCATAGAGGCTCTTGCTGGGTTAGATTTATATCTTGTGAAGAAGAGATCTATGTTTCAAACACAAAAGAACCTAAAGTGGACGAAGTAAAAATTTCTAGGTTGTTTGAGTAGTCCACTTAGATACCCAAATTGGAGGCATTGAGGCTAGACATTGCTTCTTGGGAAGGAGAAGGAGACACAACAATATCTCCAACAAAAACTAAATTACCCCTATTAAGCTAACTCATCCATTTCATCAACCCAAAGGGAACCATTGTTCTTACACTCTATAACTACTCGCTTACCTTTCTCCCCATCCGAGATCCCTTCAACAAAACACTTAGAGCTGTCATCTTAGACCTAGACTTCCACTACAGACTTTTTAGCTTCTTTTTCCTCACTTGGATTTTCAATAATATCATAAGGCAAGGGCTTAGCTTAGTACTCTTTATTGGAATGTCCAAACATTTTGTAGAATTTGGATTTTGGCGGGATCCGTTTATATTCTACTATCACAAAGCCAATAGAGCCATCCAAACACTCCATTTCAAAGAAATCCGGAATGGGCTTCCAAATCCATCTCAATAGAGGCCTGAACAAATTTAACATATTCATTTGTCATGATAAAATCATCACCTTGTAACAAATGACCAAGGGCACTATAGGCATAGTAATGCCATCTTGGTGTAAGAATTCCATCAAAACACCCCATAGCTTTATCCAAAAACGCATTTTAGATAGTTGAATTCTATCTAAGTTCGTGCTTAATCTCTATAAGTGGTGTAACAAAAACCATGGTTACCTTAGGATTATCATAACTAAATCCTCACTCACAAACTTGAAGAAGGAAAAAACCTTTCCCATTTCCCAAGACATTAAGCAAACCATCACGTATTCAAAGTTTGCAAGCTATCTTCTACACAATAAGGAAAGGAACTTGCTTGCCAAAAAAGAAATCCTTAAGGGTATTTTCCTAAAGCTTCTCACCAACAAGAAACACTTCTTTAAGAAGGACCACTTTTATCCTATCACTAACCTTGATGGGAAAGCAGTATTTAAGAGAAACATTGACTCTAAGTTCAAGCATTGAAATGCTTGAGAATGCCTATGCATAAGGAGTAGGTGATTTAGAGGAAGATGGTTGGTTTTGTGAAGGAAGAAGGCAAGAGAGAGGTTGGGCAGATGGCTTAGATGAAGAAAGGTAGTTTTGGTGTAAGGGAAGAGGAGAATTAGAGGGTGGAAAAGAGTTCGAAGGAGCAACATGGTTTTCTAAGCCTTCTGCCACTTAGATAAAAGGTTGAGTTGTTGAATCAACAAAAGAGAAGCAAAGGGCAGAGGTAACTTTTTCCTAAGGAAACAAAGAAAGCACAGGAAAAGAAAACCTCTTAAGAGCTCCATAGGAAAGGTCAAATTAGCAAGCACCTTTTTTTCCTCTAGTCAAGGACCAGTTGTCTTTCTTTGCTTAGCAAAAAAGAGGCAACCTCTTGTTCCATTAACGATAGAAGAGAAGTGAAGTCATTAGAGTTAGATTTGGTAGCTTTGGAAGCCCGCTTGGTAGCTTTATGAGGCTCCTTTTTGGGTCATCAAAGGAAGGTTTAGAAGGTCATAAATAACCAAAGAACCACTTCTCTAATGAACCTAGAGGACTACCCAAACATCAAAGAGGATGAAGATATCACAAGAGTAAGCCACAAAAATAAGCAAGGAACAACGCACCAAAGAGAGAGAGAGGGGAAAACAACTTAGAAACCAAACCAAAAGTGGGAAAAAAAGGAATGAAATTGACTAAGAAAGAAAAGGAAAGGCTAACAGCTAATAGATTTAACCCTAAAAGAAGTGGTCCTTAAAGAGAGGAGGGAGGGTAAGGAAAAAAAAAAAAAGAGCAAGTTAAGGAAGGAAGTCTAGAGAGAAGGCAGTAAGTACTCTCTTTTTAAACATCCTCAAGAGACCTGAAAATGCTAAAATAAAAATCATCAAGAGCATATAAAATTCTTAGGATTTTCCTAACGAGCGCCTCAGGAGGAGTAGAAGCACTTTCAAAACTTCGGTCATTTCTCTCCCTCCATAGGACATAGACCGATGCCCATATGCCTATTTCCACACCTCAAAACTCAGCACACTTTAAATCTGGAGAAAAAGCAACTGAGTACAACTATATTGAAACAAAATACTGAAAGACATATTGCCATCTTAAGCTATAGGATGAGCAGAAGATTGCTTCACTATGTAAAAGCAGAAACATTTGACATTCAAACGATAACTCATCTATTGCATTATCTAGAAGCTCAGCAATTGTGGCAAAAATTGGGAAAGAAGTAACTAGTAAGTAAAAATCAAGAATACATATCCAGGAAACTCCTAGTCAAGCTATTTATGCAGGAGAAACAACTCTGGCCATTCTTACAGCCAGAAGATGTTCAGGTCAATAACAAGGTCTTAACATCCAAAGAGAATTTGCAAATCCAAACTTAAATGAACACCACATTATATACTAACAAAATGTTTCATTGATCAATAAAACTTCAACCACAAATGTAAGCAAATTAAATCATGACACCATGAAGCAGCAACACTAAGACATTCAGGTGGCAAATGCCAGGATCGAGTAATATACCAGGAAGCAAATAACTGTCACATGATGACATCTTCTAATGAGGCACACTAGTTAAATAGCTAATGAATAAGATGCTACAAACTTCCTTGAAATCATTATCCTCAACCATATAAGCCATCTCAACCTTTTAACTTCATTCATAGTGACATTTGGGGTCCTTCAAAAATCCCTAGCCCAACTAGATTTTGATGGTTTATTACTTTTATAGGCAACCACACGAGAGTTTGTTGGGTCTACCTACTTAAGGAAAGGTCAAAGGCTTATCATATCATCAAATAATCCCATAAGCTAATCAAGAATGTGTTTTAAGCTTTTATCTAAGTCCTATGTATGGATAATGGTAGGAAGTATTTCTCAAATTTAACCGACACCCATAAATATTTACTAGAGTTTGCCCTGTCTAAAAGGATCCTTTGTTCTACTCTTAATTCATTCCAGCGTGATTATATTCTAACTTTCAACTTATTTAATCAATTGTCCTCCATCCATGCTACTTGGTTTTAGAACTCCTTTGATTGTGGGCATACTGACATGTCTATTTCAATCTCTTCCTTCTCTTCTGTCTGGAATGTTTACGCATGTGATGTTTGTCCATCATCTTCAACCAATTAGGAGTAAACTTGGCAAGAAAGAAGTCAAGCATGTCTTTTTGGGGTCATCATCTAGCCAAAAAGGCTACAAGCATCATAATCCTCTTACACAACAATTCTTTGTATCATATGGCATTTCCTTTCAAGAGAACATCTTCTCCTCTGCATAGGGGAAGAATGTAGATTTTCCTTTCATGAGAACATATTGGCTCAAGCTAGGTGATCGAAACAATAGCTATTTCTTTAAGGCCTTTAAGCAACATACCTACACAAATAGCCTGTCTTCATTGTTGGATGATTCAGGTTAAACAGTGTCTTCATCAGAGAGAATCAAGAATTTGGTGATCACTCATGTCAAGAATCTGTTCTATGAAGATTCTTCCTTAGAAGTGGCAGTCCCAGGTTAAATATGTTGATCCAAAGAAAATTATCCCTTTTGGATGCTGATGCTCTAGTTAAACCTATATATAATGAAGAGATAAAGGACACCATTTGGTCTTTAGCTAAAGGCAAAGCTCCAACTTAGACAAGTATGGTGAAAACTTTTTTGGACATTTTTAGGAGATTGTTGGCGTGGATTTTTGCCTTGTAGTAAAAGATATTTTTACTACTAGAATACTTCTAAGGGAAGTAAACTCTATCTACCTTACTCTTGTTCCAAAGGTAGATAGCCCTTCCTCTCTTATTGATTTTAGATCGATAGCTTACGGTAAGTACTTTGTACAAATGCATTCCTAAAATTATTGCAAATAGATTAAAAGTCATTTCTACATCCAACAGACATTAAGAATACTTTCTTTAACAGAGAACTTGAAAAGGAGGTCTATATGAACATTCCACTTGAATATGTTAAGGAAATGTAATTGGGAAAGTATAAATAAATAAATCTCGCCATCAATTAAAGCAATCACCTCAAGTACGGTTCAAGAGATTTAATTTTGTTGTAACTCATTGAGTTATATCCAAGGAGAATCTAATCACACATTATTAACCAAGCTAACAAGTTTTGACAAAAGAGTCTTCTTTCCTTTTTGAGTAATTTTGACAAAAGAGTTATTTTGATAGGTTATGTAAATCTTAGAAGATACAATGAGGGATGAATTGAGAATTTGTTGACAAAACTAAAGATAGAATATGAAGTCAAGGACTTAAAAGATTGAAATATTTTCTCAGAATGGAGTTGTTGAATTAAAAGAGATATATTCGTTTTACAAAGGAAGTATATTCTTAAATTATTGTAAGAAAGGTAAATTTGCATGCAAACCAATAAGGAAGCTTTTAGAGTATATTGAAAGAGTAAAGTGGGCAAAGAATTACCAAAAGATACGAGAAGATATTAGAGACAAAAAATATATATGTATATAGATATTAGAAACTTGTTGGTAGACTCATTTCATTATCTCTTACCAGGCTAGTTAGCCTTAGTGGTAAGTTTGATAAGTCAAATTAATCATTCTCCAATAAAATAACACATGGAAACGCATTAGCACATACTTAATGATGCCTAAAAGGAGCGCTTAGAATGGGTATATTGTTTAAGAAAAGTGAAAACAAATGTATAAAAGGGTTTACAAATGATGATTGGGCAGGAAATCATGTAGCTAGCAAGTCAAAATTCCAGCTATTGCATGAAGGTATGGGGGATATTTGGTGAGTTAAAGAATTAAGAAATAGATTGTAGCTTTAAGTGTATCTAAAGCAAAATTTCACGCATATGCTCATGAATTTGTGAAGTAATTTAGGTACAGAAAGTAGTGAAGCACATCAACATAACACACTATCAAGTGAAAAAGTAACAAAGACAATAGCTAAGTATCAATATCATTAAGAATCATATGCAACATAATTGTACCAAACATGTTCAACCTTATGACACTTCATAAATTCTAAGGTTAAAGTTGGGATCATTAGCCTACAATACAATCTAACAAGACTCTAAGAGGCTGATGATTGAGCAAGAAATCATGTAGATAGTAAGTCAAACTTCCAAGCTATCACATAAAGGTATGAGGGTATTTCATGACTTGGAGAATCAAAAAACAAATTATAGTGTCAAGAAGTACATCTAAAGTGGAATTTCACACCAATGCTTATGGAATTTGTGAAGTAATATGGGAACTAAAAGTAATGAAGGACATCAACATAACATATTGTCAAGTAGAAAAGTGTAAAATTACAGCAACTTAGCTATCAATATCATTAAGAATCTTGTGCAACATAATTGCACCTAATATGTTTGCCCTGACGCTACTTCATAAAATATGAGATTGAAGTGGGAAAGATTAGCTCCCATCCTCCTATCGCTCTACCTCCCTCGCCCTTTTCCTTCTTCATGCCTTTTCTATTGCGCTCTACCCCACTACCAAGCTAAGTGTTGTAGTTCAGTCCTTACAATGTCCTAATTGACATGAGAACTTTTGTTTAAAGAAACAAAAAGGCTTCTTTCAATGTTATGGACCCTTTGGCTAAGGAGTCGGGCCTAGCAACAACAATAGGATCAGGTAAGCCACAAAAGCTTAAGAAAAAAAAGAAATCCTCCTCTCCATCTGAAGGTTCCTCTAGTAACTCAAACGTTAAAATCGGGTTGCTAAAGGGAAAGAAAACTAAGGTGGTTTTAGGTACAGACATCAAGTTCACAAATGCATCTAACCAAAAGCATTGATATACCTGATAACAGGCATGCTAAGAGCAAAAACACCCCTCCTACTATCGTCTTAGGGGCTATCAATGAAGAACAAAAGCGAGAAAGCTCACCCCCCCTTTCCCTTGACAGTCAAAGCTCCACTAATGAATCCACCCCAAAGGCAATGACCAAAGTAATAGAAGAGGTACAAGTAACAGCTTAACTGAGCAAAGAGAAATCTGACAATGGGAGAAATTGAAACCACCCTAAACAACCAACTTTTGCTCATATGGTCTCTTAAAATCCTTCGTCACCATTTGCCTCCTTGGTGGATGTGACTTTGGATTTTTACCCTCCGACCAAGCATGGCAATTTGATTTGCATGGAGCCTCTAACGTTGGTCTCACTATTTAGGGAAAGGATATGGAGAAACACCCTTGTAGGTTATTTTCTTAGGCATAGGCTATCCTTTCTATCTATCCAAAAGATAGCAAAAAAATCTTGAAAGGACAAAAGGCTAGTGGAGGTCCTTGCCAATGGATGTGGTTTCTCCTTCTTCAAGTTCAAAGATGAAGCATCACTCCTCACGGTTCTAAGACAACAATAGTTGTTCGCTAACTAAGTCATCATCCTTGAACGTTAGCCCTCCAAGGTGAATTATGACAAGGTTTATCCCAAAAAGATCCCCATTTGAATCAAGCTTTAGGGAGTTTCAATGGAGTTTTTGCATAGGGATGGCACTGGGTATATTGCAACCACCATAGGCAAACCTCTCCAAGTAGATCGTATTATGGCTAGAGTAAAACGAATAAGATTTGTGCAAGTTTTAGTAGAAGTTGAGGCTGACGCTAAGCTACCTTTCAGCTTCACTATTAAGAAGGCCAACGGAAAACTAGCGATGGTTGATGTGGAGTATCAAAATATTCTACCATGCTGTTATAAGGTGTTTGTGCATGCAACCGATGGCTATGAAGTAGACTATGGGAACGAACGTATGAATAATGACACAGAACCTATGGTTAACACAATAAAGATTGAAAAAAAGAGAACAAAAGAGAAATCAAATGAGAACCCCAAGTGTTTTGAACAAGGGATAGTGCCTCTTACAAAGGGTGTTATAATAAGGGAGGGAAACCAAGTCTAAGCCCATAAACCAACCACACCTAGTAAACAGAAAAACAAGTTTGCTACTATCATAGTCTCCTCATCCATAGAATGTTCATCGTCAGCAAGTCTAAATCTTATAGGAGAATGCTCCCATATAATCCCAGATGGAGCTGACACCTTTTCAAAGGAGGAGGAAGAGACAAGGAACAATTCAATGGAAGATTCGATGTTTATAGTCCTAGAATCTCTAGATAATCAAGAGGAAAATTCATTAAGGACTAACTCTAGATGAAACACTATAAAGAGGAAAATCCGAGAAAGAGAAAGGAAGGCGAAGCTAGGGACAACTTTGGTCACAATCATCCTAAGTGTGGGCTTCAAACATAGTGTTTTTTTTTGCTATTTTGAGTTATCATAAATAATATTAGCAGTATGGAATGTCGGGGCTTAATGACCCCCCAAAAGTAAGAGTGGTTAGAAGATTGTGTGAGTTAAACAAAATCTCTCTTTTAGGTCTCGTTGAGACTAAGATTAAATTAAATAAAACTCCATCCACTTGGACTAGAATCCTTCCATCTTAGAATGTTGAATGTCATCAAAGTGGTCACATCTAGGTTGCTTAGAATCCTAGCATCTGGAGAGTGAATGTATCATCCTCTAGTAGACAATTTATCCATTGGCAGTGCTAAAAGATTGATGAGGGTGGTTGTTTTTGGTTTACTTGTGTTTATAGATCAAATGCAATGTTGGAAAGAGACACTATGGTCTGACCTGTTGCGTGTCAAAGCCACTATCAATGGCCTATGGATCCTCGGGGGAGACTTCAATGAATGCCACAATATTGAGGAGAAAATTGGTAGAAACGAAGTGATAACTCTAAGTATGGTCATTTTAATAAGTTTTGTTTTGATGCAGAAGTGGAAGAAGCAAGAACTAGCGGCCCACTTCACACTTGGACAAATAAAAGCCCAACAAATCTCTATATGAGAAGGCTAGATAGAATATTGGTCAACATAGAATGGTTATAATCTTTCCCTTATTCTAAGGCTAAAGTGTATCCCCTAAGTGTATCTGACCATAGCCTTATAACAATTAATTTACAACTACAACCCATCAAAAGGAACATTCCTTTTTAGCTTCTTTGACTTTTGGAGCAAGGATCCCCAATTCTTTCCCACCGTTAAGCACATATGGAAGGTTAGAATAGAAGGAACTCCGATGTTCATAGTGGTTTCCAAGCTGAAATTGTTGAAAACTGAGTTGAGAAATCTTAATAAGAAGTAATATTCGGACATATCAACAAGAGTTAATATTAGTCTTAGAGCCCTTGAGAGTATATGACTTTATAACCGTAATAATCCTAAAAGAGCAAATTGAGAACTAAAGAAGAAGAGATTCAAGTACCACTACTTCCTTGTTACAGCCGAAGAGTCATTCCTAAGGTAAGAGTCAAGGCAATCAAGGCTGAAACTTAGGGATAGGAACTCGGCTTATTTCTTTCGATCTTTGAAGTAGAAGAGAATGGTTTGAGAATTTCAAACTAGCAACAAATTTAAGAGGCAGCCATCACGTACTTCCAAAATCTATTGTCAGCTCTAACATCAATTCCGCCTAATTTGGAAAGTTTGCCTACATTAGTAGAGAAAAAAGTACAATGTGAGGACTGGCCACTCCTTTTAAAACCAGTTTATAATGAGGAGATTAGAAAAGCGCTTTGGTCTATTGCTAAGGACAAAGCACCAAGTCCAGATGGGTACAATGGAAATTTCTTTCGACTAACTTAGTACGTTATAAGTGAAGAAGTTTACCCAGCTGTCAAGGAATTTTTTGCTTCAGGGAGGCTTCTAAAGTCTATTAATTCTGTCTATCTAGCCTTAATCCCTAAGGTAAGTACACTAAATTTGTTTGGTGACTAAGCCTATTTCTTGCTACAATGTTCTTTACAAGTGCATATCAACCGTATTCAGCTAGTTCTTCTAAGAATAATTGGCAAAGAATAATCCACTTTCATTAAGGGTCGACAAATTGTTGATAACATCCTTGCGGCTCAAGAACTTTGCTAGCTCTCGAGGATTGAGACAAAGGGACCCTATATCCCCTTATCTATTCGTTTTGGTCATAGAAGTTTTTTCAACTCTCCTTAGGAAGCTATAGTCAAACCAAGCGTTTAAGTACCATTAGCATTACAAAAACAAAAGGCTAAATCACCTGTGCTTTGCTGACAATATTCTACTTTTTTTCTAGACGTGATGTTGCCTCTGTTGAATTGCTCAAACAATGCCTACAAGAGTTCTCAACCCTTTCAGGCCTTAAGGCAAGCTCTTCCAAGAGCAACCTATACTTTAGTGGAGTAGCTCTTGAAGTTAAGTCCCTAATTTTGTCCTCTTTTGATTTCAATGAAGGTATTCTACCGTTCAAATACCTCGAAGTCCCTCTCATCTCTTCTAAACTCATCCATGCTCATTGTTGCATTATAGTAGAGAGGTTTGCCTCAAGGATCAATAGCTAGACTACCAAATACCTATCTTATGTAGGTCAGACCTAGTCAATAAAGAGCGTTCTCTTCTCCCTCTAAGTCTATTAGGCATCTATTTTTATGCTTCCAAAGAGAATCCTCAAGGAGTTTCAAGTAAAGATTATGCATTTTCTTTAGAATGGATCGGATAAAAGAAGAGCTAAAGCAAAGGTGTCATGGGATGATATATGCTTCCCTAAAAATGAAGGAAGCTTAGGAACCATGGACATCACTCTTTGGAACAAGGTGGCACAATTGAAGCACATACAACAACTGATGGTTAATCCTAACGGGCTTTGGCCAAGTTAAACTAAAAGAGAGATCCTAAGGGGTAGGAACTTATGGGCAACACTAAACTCGGCGCAACACTCTTGGTCATAGCATAAGATTATGCAAGCTAGAGAGTAGGCAAGACCATTATTAGCGTAGAAGATTGAGGATGGTAGCAAAATATCTCTTTGGTTTAACTCATGGTACTCACGTAGACCAATTGCAAATTGGATAAGCAAGAGATCCATTCATGCGATGAATTGGCCCAAAGAGGCAACACCGAGCAGCATCATCAATGATAATGAATGGCGGTGGCCAACGAGGGAAGTTTGGGATACCATAAGATCAGATCCACCACCTACCTTCTCACCTTCGAAGGCAACAAAAGACACCTTTTTATGGGTAGCAAAACCGAATAGAGGATTCACCATCAAATTAGCGTATAACCTCTTAAGAAAAAAGAAACAAAATACTCCATGGCACAGCATGGTATGGAATAGAGTAAATACTCGTAAACACTCATTCATCCTATGGTTAGCGGTGAAAGAAAGGCTCCTAACACAAAACAAACTATTTCAATAGGAGATTATCAATCAAAACCATTACCTACTCTATTCAGTAGAGGAAGAGAACCATAAACATATCTCTTTAGATTATGCATATCTCTTTAGATTGTGCTTATACCAGAAGCCCTTGGTCAGAGATCCAACATCGCCTGCTACATTCTACTACCAACCTTTTTACAGTTATCTCCATGTCATCACTTCTTGGAAAGTTCATGAGTTTAGGGGTCAAATAGTTGGAAAAGAATACCATCAATCATAGTCTATCTTATCTGGAAGGAAAGGAATCATAGATGTATGAGAGGAGTACCTACAGCTACCGCTAGCTTAGTTAGGACCATTTTATCTTATTTAGATATATAGTTTGTGGGCTTATGAATGTATAGTCTGTGAGCTTATTGATGTATAATCTTATGAGCTTATAGTGTCATCAAGTTCGTCACCCATATTTTTTTGTTTATTACATGTAGCAAACGAATTTGCCTCCTACTTGTACATCCTAACCCTTTCGATTATTAATACAATTTCTTACATTACCCAAAAAGTAGGGAAGATTAGCTTACAATACAATCCAACAAAACTTCAAGAGGCCGATGTATTCACCAAATGTTAGCTAAGTCTAGTTTTGATTATATCTTAAGCAAACTCTGAATGATTAATATATACTCTTAAGCTTGCAAAGGAGAGCTAAAAATTTAGTTTTAAACATATAATTATTTTGCTTATCTTTTTGTTATCTTATAATTAGATATGAGGAGATATGAATATGAATTAGATAGAATAAGGTTTGATGTAATCTTAGTGATTGATATGAACAAACATTCCCTTTCTTTTTAGGTTCAATCTTTTATAGAACAAAACTACTATGAGCTATATGGATATGCATAATTTACTAGATAGTGAATTCTACTTTTCAAGTTCATCGTCATCAATAGGAACCATGCAATCCTGTCTCCAACAACAAATATTGAATAATGAAAGATGACCACCACCAAATAAACAAAAGGACACAAGATTATATAAGTCTAATGACAATTATGCATTTTAATATCACTCACTCGCTGCCATTATGTCAAAACACATTTGCAAGTCTCCTACAAGTGACTTGTTCCCTTCCATAGCTTATCATACATATGTCCTATGCTATCACATACCAATGGAACTCTAAGATCAAATTTTAGGAAGATACTACATGTAAGGCAGGAACATCTTTTCATGAACACTTCTAGCACAAATGTACGTCACAAGGTGCATCTTTAGCTTCTCCAATATTCAAGTTCTCTACATGGATCCCTAAAATTCACCTCTAAATGCCCATTTATTAGAAGTAGCATTAGAGTGAAGAAACTTGGGATGTACTCGAGCATGTTCCAATAGGTCTGCAAAATCAACTTAAACCAACTTAACACCAATAAAAGTCGAACAAACAAAATTAACATGTCGATATTTATATAACAACATGCTAGCAAAATCTTATGGATGCAAATAAAGTAACAAAAAGGCAAGCATTACATTAGATTAAAACTTAGGAAACCATATGCTAATTAGACAAGACAAAACTTATCATACCATATTCGCTTTATACAATAAGCTTAATATCAAACAAAACTCCCCTTATAATACTGGTCAAATCTTTAAATTTTTATTCTTATTACCACTATCACTTAAACCACCATCACTATCACCACCTTTGTCACCATCATCCTACCACCATTGCCACTATTGCAACCATCACCACCAGCCACCACAATCATCAATACAACACTAGGACTGAGCCACTATCACCATCACCACATTATTACCATCGCTCACACCACCACTGTTACATTAGCTTTGCCACCATCATTACTAACTCACAACCTCATGCACCACCACTTGCATTAAACCACGTCACCACCACTATTGCCACAATTATCACATGATTTTTAACGGATCTGGTCAGGTTTTCCTTTTTCCCTTTACTGTGTTATTTTATTGCATGTTTTCTCCGCCTACAGACAACAATACACAATGCCTTAATCTCACTGTCCAGGGTTGGCTATATGTATTTCATTTAATTATTCCCACGTTTTCAATCCGTCTAGATGATAAATTTTGTCCAGCAAATTATTGTATTGATATATACTAGAGGAGATAATTACAAAAATCAGAAATAAAGACTCTCAAATGATATACTATCAAAAGTCCGCTCATCCTCGGCCACAATGCCACAAAACCTAATGATCTTCTACCTAGTGCAAAATGCAATTAGTATAATATTAAGTACTAAACAACGAAAACGAAAAATTAAGAAAAAGAAAAAGAAAGAAAAGTAAACAGAAAAGGAAGCACACCTGGTGCAGAAGTGAAGTTATTACTACTGGCAGGGGGTCCGACATCAAAGTTCCCGGCTTTCCAGAAGCTTCGAGGGATTAGGGTTTGGCTTGTGGAGGAGTATGGAGTTGCAGTCACAGTAGTTGCTGAGTCCTGATATTGAAGAGATTGTTGTTGTTGAGGAGGATGATCGACGCCCTTGCTAATTTGGAGTCCGGCAGCATGCATGGTGGTTATGGTTGGAGAGTTATCGCCATTAAATTTGACGACGGCGGAGCTGTGTTCTGTTTCGTCATCACTGCTGTCGATGGGACGGGGATCTGGTTTCGCGCCTTAGGTGCCATCGTGCTGTGAGAACACGAAGTACATGCATGCAGAGAACACTGTATTGTGGTGTGGAGGGGAGGTGGAGGCATTCGTGTAAATATGCTATATTATTATAGTATACTATAGTTTCTGGTAGTAATGCAGAATTGACGGTGACCTTTACTTCCCACGGACTGTTTCTACTAAGTATTAAAACGCACATATATGGATAGTTAGAAAGAATTCTAATTGTTTTAAGATTAGATGCAGTTATTAATTTGTGATCTCATTCACGATTCTATAAGAAGTTTTACAAATAAAATAAAATGGTTGAATAATTATAAAATAAGATAATTAAAATGAAACCTTTTAAGTTTAATCATGATAATTCAATACACGTTATTGTATATCATCTAATAAGTGCAACAATGTGATTGTTTTCACCCTTTTCCGACACGGCATGGAGCAATTACAATATTAAATATCTACTCATTGTAATCTAAAATAACAAGGTAGCCGTTGACTATTTTGCGCTACCTATCAAACTTCCTCTTAACATATTTGTCAACATCTTGTTCATGCCTATTTGATTCGCTATCTCAATCTTGTATTGATTGAAGGATATAGTTACAAAGGTCCTTTTCACTAATGCTACAGCAAGCAAGTTCCTAATGTCCCTCAATGCATTATTATAACTCTTAGACAATATTTGTGGTCCTATAACCAAAACAAGCTCCATCATCATATGTTGAGGTCCACGTACTTGGATGCAATTCTCTTAAATATACTTCGATGTAAAGACTCATTGTTGTGGCCTCATCATAATATGCACAAAATTTGCAAGGTTGCTATTGGTATGTAGTTTTTTTTTCTATTTTTTATTAGTTCTTTGCAATCCTTTGAAATTACTTGCGATGTGGTAGATACACCAATGCTACGGTCAATCATTTGGCCACAATGCATTATGTCCTTCAACTATAGAAGCATGACGGTTAGAGATCAAACATATGTTCATATGATCTTTTATTACATACATGAGAACACACTTCAAGAACTAACCTAAATTATCTTAACATTACTCATCGACCAATGCAAATATTAATAAGATAATATGATTTTCACCATCAACTTCAATCGCTATGAGCAACTTATACTTATACTTCTTATATGGAAATATACTACTAATAGTAATCACAAGCCTAAAAAAAACAAATTAGTTAGTTTAACTATTTACATAACTAAAACCACAAGAGTGAGTAATGGTATCACACCTATAATGTAGAAAGGCATCAATGCATAGCCCAAAGGCCTAGAACACTCTATCAAAGAACACATGGCCTGTAATATCATTATCTTAACAATTCCACTCAACCATAGTACTTAGATTGGCCTTTTGCATAGCAAATAATAAATGTGGAAGCATTATAAATGATTCCTCTCACTTTCCATAAACCTATTCGATAGTTTTGCACTTAACTTCCCATACTCTCTTTATATGTATAGTATATCCACATTGCTTGCAAATGGTGGCATGAAGATGTTTCACCTTAATACTCGATGATTCCTATACTTTTTTAATAATATTGTGAAACAAAATGGTTGAGTCCAATTGAGGGTGGTCTTAGCTAACAATAGGATTCAAATACATATGTAGGCTCACCAACCTAATTATTACAAAACACCCAGTATGCTTCTTCTAGTAGGCTTTTAGCCTTCATTTGCAACTCTTTTCCCAATTAGTATATTTGATAAACCAGATTTTCTTATCAGACTCCACTATAATAAGGTCATGATGGTTTAAAACATGATGCATCTTCACGGTCATTTGTAAATGTTTTTTCTTTTGAAACTGTATACCTACCTTAAATTCATCATTGAAACTCCATTCACTATCGTTTGTACTCCCCTCAGATAATACAAGTCCATCCCCAACACTTGCCATGTAAAATGTTATAGGTTCTGAACTTCCAACCATGTCTACATCTGCGATCAACTTATGCCTCTATTCGTTTCTCCTACTCAGC
Source organism: Lumnitzera littorea (assembly GCA_024138015.1). NCBI lineage: Eukaryota > Viridiplantae > Streptophyta > Magnoliopsida > Myrtales > Combretaceae > Lumnitzera > Lumnitzera littorea. The sequence continues at coordinate 29,497,383 of JAMXBB010000010.1, forward strand.
CCTCAAGCTTATTCCATAAATTAGAGCTACCCTTTACTTCTACCGATATCATCAATAGAATTGGTTTCATTAGAATCTTCAACAATGTCCTCACTAGCTAATTCATTCTCCACATCCATATCCCTATTTGATTTGCTTGTAATGAACATATTAGCTTAACGGAGCATATGACTACTACTTTGTTTGTCAATGGATGATACCGGCTAAGATTCATACACTTGAATTCAACTTGATATCAAACATTACTCTCATGTCCTCTTAAACCATGCTCAAGTATTGAAGGGATGTTAATTTCATGAACTACAACATACATCTTTGTTGAACTAATAACTCTACCACGTCCTTAAGAGGATGCCAACAGCTGTTGGACATTGCCGTCGTCATTTATAGGCATAGTATAATACAAATCCCTAGTACCTCCTACAAGAGGACACATGTTGATCAACTAGACCTAATAAGTGCTTATGTCAACCTGAAAACAATAACATATCAAACCTACTAATTGATCATAGGTTACACAAACTAGAACCTCGACTATTGCTATCGAGTGTCTATCGTAGCATATCCTATCCTCCCCTTCTATAATATTTCCTTCAGTATAGCAAACTACTCTCGCATTATCCATTCTAATCCTATTTATCACAACAACTTCATAAAATTGGCAATGTCAATAAAATCCATGACTTTTATTTATAGATAACATGGTCATAAATAAACTTACTAATTAACACCTAAGACACAAAAAATTACACTCAACAACATCTTAACGTTTCCAAGAAAATACACATCAGTAATATATAATCCATAAACTTTAATTAATCCCATTGCATATTTATTCGCAAACATACTAATATTGTAATTATATTCAAATTTTAGCAACTCATCTACATTTTACTAAAAAATTATCTTCATCATATCCTAATTTTAAACTATCCTACAAGATAAAGTACTTAAGTAATATAGTCACTTAGATAAATGTAGTATAATATATGTGTTAAACATCTATTTTCTGTAATTATGGAAACATAGAAGTGAACAAAAATAGAAAAAAAAATGCACCATTTTCTTCCTAGCATGTAGAGAGAGAAAGTGATAATGATAAGGATTAAGGACCAATCACGCTCTCCTGAACCCAAGGGCTAGCTCAAATGATTCGCCGAGTTGTCCAAGGTGAGTTAAGCGCCATCGAGGAGCAATGCTTATCTCAATCTGACTTGTTAAGCTATTTAGCTTTGCATACCATCTAGGGAATTGCTAAGGAGATCAGTCAACCCCTCTACAACATACTAGTCTAAGCACCAAATCAGGATATAGCCCAACCCTACAATGTCGAGGCTAAACTAACAATTGTTAAGAGCTAACCATCCAAGGTTGACCTGAATGTAAGTTATCCCTAAGCCAACCTTTATCCAATCCTAGCAATTAGAGCTGTTGAACTACCGACATCGACCTAACTTAATCAGGGCCTACCCCTACTCAGCTCATAGTGTTATTAGAACCACCTAATAAGCAAAATTACGCACATGTTATCCTTTTTGACATCCGTACTATCCTTTCTAACAAAAGATATTCCTTTGGTACGATTACAATGCTACCCCTGTAAATTATTCCCCTTTTCCTAGCTAGTAGAAATCTTTTTCTACAATCTCCTATAACCTAGGACTTACCTTAATTAAGTATTATAAATACTTGCAAATTGTAATAACCGCAAACATCAATATATGGAAATACACCAAACTTTCTCACTCTCTCAAGTTAAGTGTCCTTTTTGCTTACTCTTGAGCTACTTTTATTTAGCCCATTGAGCATAGATAGTGGCGATTGCTCTTCAGCCATACATATGCATCATATCAAGTGTAAATTGGATTTACGTGTGAGGCATTGGTGCACCATATCCATCTTTGGTGCACGGGAACCTTTGCTCACCTTTTGACTACCGTTTATCTTTTGAACCATCTCGCAATCCGAACCTACCTCCTTTGGTTACACATGATATTGGGCTTATGTGTTCATCCACAAGTCCATATCATCCCGGTATTAAAGCTTGACTACGTTGAGGCTAGATTCTGTTACTGTATTCTTTGAGTGGTTTGCTACTACTCTTGTGAAATAAAGGTTCTATTACTAACATTGGAGTTTGGTAGTTGAGAAGTGTTCTGTACTCTGTTTTCCCTTATTTCCAATACGCAAAACAAAGTATGGTTGATTGCTTGTTTGTTATGTAGTTATTGTAGTGTTGGAAGTATTGGTTATTGATCTGTTGTTGTTATTTATAGAAATAACTTCAAGTGATATTATTAAAGGTCAATTTTGTGGAGTAACCATCAATATCAAATTCAAGTATTCAAGGAACTTTAGGAAACCATGAAAATAGTACTCAATATGGTCAAGGGTAAGAAGGAAGCTTTACACCTCAGTCAATAAGTGACTACTTGGATAGACTTACCGACTTGGTAGCTAGTTTGGTGATTGTTATCCAAAAAGACAAGCAACGAGCTAAAAATAGCCCCATTAGAGAACGTGAGTAGCAAGAGCGAGGCAATAGTCAATTTGGCTAAGTTAATGCCCCAGCTCGATCACTTCGAGATAAAGGAGTTGGTAAGGATGCTAGACAAAGGCTAGCGCTTGAAGAGATTAATGAAGAAGCGGAAGGAGGTGATGATACAGAGGGGTACTACAAGGTTAAAGAAAGAATTGTATGAGCCCCTAGAGTCAAAGGATTGACGATGTGTATTTTAAGTTTTTTTAGAAGTAGTGATGCTAAGGACTACTTGGATTGGGTAGATAAGATTAAAAAGAAGTTTGAATGCAATGAAGTGCCTAGTAATACAAAGGTTAGACTTGCTGTGTTAGAATTTACTAGTTATACTACCCTATGGTGGGAAAAATTGCAAGCCACCCGATGAAGAGAAGGAAAACAAGAAATAGAAATCAAGAGATGGGATGAAATGAAGAGGGTTATGAGGAGAAGGTTTGTACCAAGCTACTATCTTTAAGATACCTTCAAAAGGTTATAGGAACTGAGGCAAGGAGGATCAACTATTGAAGCTTATGTCAAGGAATTCTAAATGTTGATGATCCGATGCAAAGTCAGTAAGCTTGAAGATTGAATGCTATCTCGATTCATTAATGGGCTAAAGTATGAGATTAGAGATATCCTAAAAACCATGGAAATTAGGTCACTTGACGACACAATTCGAGTTGCCTAGAGGATAAAAAGGTGTTGAACAGGAAGGTTTCGACCACTAATTAGCCAACACAGCAATAGTTAAACTATTCCGAGCAAACCTGTACGAATAGAACCAAGTAAGGTTGTTAAGATTCGACCCACTTAGACTACTTGAGCAACGGAGAAGGAAGTCCCGAGGAAGTTTGAGAAAGGCTAAAGTTTGGGTAAGCAAACAAGTATGATTAAGTGTTTCAAATGCTAAAGATTTAGACATATGGTCACCTAATGTTCGAATAGAAGGACTATGGTGATTAAAGGCAGGATGCCGACTCTCGAAGTAGACAGCACTGATGAAGAAATAGAGGAGTTGAAGGAGGATGAATAGACCGAGCTGTTTGAGGTAGAAGTTATCTATAGTGAGGAAGGCAACTTTATGCCAACCACTCTAGCGTTGAGGAGGACAATGAGTATCAATCCTATGCTCAAAGACGAACATAGAGAAAATCTCTTCCACATCGAATGCAAGGTGAATAAGTCATTATGCGCCCTAATAGTTGATAATGGGAGCTGCACCAATGTAACCTATGCATTTATGGTCCAACAATTGAAATTGCCGACCATACCTCACCTAAAACCTTACAAGCTTCAGTAGGTCGGTGATAAGGGAGCTCTATAAGTGAATAAATAAGTTTCCATACTGATCTGTATTAGCAAATATCGAGATGAAGTACTTTATGATGTGCTACCCATGAGTGCATTCCACATTCTACTTGGACAATCGTGGATGTTCAGTCGAGCAATGATATATGATGGAAGGAGGAATACTTGTTTCCTAAAGTATGAAAGCAAGAGGGTGAAATTGAGTCCTATGACTGCTGAGCAAGTAAAGGTCATGCAGTCCCAATTGAGTAGAAACCTGAAGAAAGAGGCTTTGGTATTGACTCGAGCCAAGCTGAAAAGAGAGATAGAGCTCAAAGGATCGGCCTATCTATTAGTCTAAAGAATTCTGGAGTTAAGACCCAAGGAGGAGGAGCTACCTATCAAGGTAAAAACCTTACTAAAGGGATTTGCCGACCTGTTTCTAAAGGAGCTATTGAAAGGTTTACCTCCAATTTGAGGCATCAAGCATGCAATCAGCCTATAGCCAAGAGCCGCACTACAAAATAAGCCTGCCTATAGATGAATCTTGAATAAGTTGCCGAGTTGTAAAAGCAAGTAGATGAGCTGATGAGAAACAGGTATGTGCACGAGCCCTTTAGTCCCTGCGTAATACCAGCCTTATTAGTGCCGAAGAAAGACGGTTCTTAGAGGATGTATATAGATAGCCGAACGATCAATCGAATCACCACTAAGTACAAGTATCCCATACCCAAGCTTGATGACGTGCTAGATGAATTAAGCAGAGCAAGAGTGTTCTCCAAGATCAACCTTAAATCTAGATACCATCATATCCGAATGCGCAAAGGTGACGAGTGGAAGACCACATTTAAAACGTGCTATAGATTATATGAATGGCTTGTAATGCTATTTGGACTGTCCAACGTATCGAGCACATTTATGTGCTTGATGAATTATGTGTAAGCACATTTATGCACCTAATGAATCATGTGCTTTAAAACTTATTAAGGAAGTTGGTCTAGTTTATTTTGACAACATCTTAGTGTACAGTCCTGACTTGGAGACTCACTAACAACATCTTCGAAGTATCTTTGCAAAACTCTGAGTTGAATATCTTTATGTCAATCTGAAGAAGTGCGATTTTTGCTATTCTAAGGTGATATTCTTGGGATTCATTATAAGTAGTGGTGGCATAAGAGAAGATCAAAGTAATCACTGAAGGGCTAATGCCAACCACTCCAGGTGATGTAAGAAGTTTCCATGGCTTGGCATCATTCTATCGTAGATTTATAAAGAATTTTAGTGCGATTGTAGCCTTACTCACTGAACTCTTAAAGAAGAATGTTGAATTCAAATTGGGAGAGAAGGAGTAGAGGAGTTTTGAGGAAGTAAAGAATAGGCTGACCATAGCCCCTGTCTTAGCTTTATCGAGCTTCAACGAAGTATTTGAAGTAGAGTATGATGCATCTGCACTAGGCATAGGTGTCATGCTAATGCAAGAGGTATGACCTATCACTTACTACAGTGAGAAACTTCGAGAAGCTACACTCAACTATTCTGTTTTGATAAGGAGTTCTACTCCTTAATCCAAACCCTAACGATATGACAACACTATTTGTTACCTAAGGAATTTGTAATCTATACTAATCATTAATCCTTAAGATATTTAAAGAGCCAACCCAAATTATCCTATAGATAAGCTAAATGGGTCAAGTTCGTAGAGAGTTTTTCTTATTTTGTATAATACAAGAATGGAAAGAACAATGTCGTAGCTAATGCCATATCGAGATGACATACCATCTTGGCCGAACTGTGAATGAGGCTACTTGGTTTTTCAACCGTAAAGAATTTGTATGTTGAAGATCCACACTTTTATGCTCGATGTGAAGAAGGATGGACACTGGACAATTGTGACAAGGAAGACGGATACTTATTTAGAAAGAGGAGGCTATGTATCCCAACCTATTCCATAAGAGAATTACTAGTGAGTGAAGCCCATGGAGGAGGATCGATGGGATACTTTGGCTAACGCTAGACCCATGAGGTACTATCTTCTATATTCTTTTAGCTAAGGATGAAGAGAGATGTCCAATTTGTACTGGAAAGATATGTGACCTACCGAAAAGCGAAGAGTCGAGCCAAGTAAGGATACTATCTACTCTTGCCTATCCTGATTAAACCGTGGTTCGAGCTAAGTATAGATTTCATGTTAGGATTGTTGAGGACGTCTTAAAGGAAGGACTCCATCATAGTAGTTGTGGATCGATTTAGCAAGATAGCACATTTCGTATCCTATTCTAAAACTAACGACACTTCAGCTATCTCTTTTCTTTTTTTTATAGGAAATTATCAAACTTTATGGAATACATAGAACCATTGTTTTAGATCGAGACCCAAAGTTCATGAGCCACTTTTAGAGGACGCTATGGAGGCGAATAGGAAACAAGCTATTATACAGCACGTCTCGCCATCTACAGACCAATAGACAGACCGAAGTTATCAATAAAACCGTAAGAACTTTACTGCAGGTTATTATCGAATGAAACATGGTCGATTGGGATCTATGTCTACATATCATTGAGTTCACATACAATAGGACCACTTACAACGTAACAAACATGTCTCCATTCAAGGTCACCTATGGGTATAACCTCGAGCCCCTGATGGACCAAGCACCCCAACCAAGACTTAATGATGACCAGCTAGCTGCAAAAAGAGTTGAGGTCATCAGAGCCATGCACAGAAAGGTTATAAAGCAATTGAGCTGAGTTACTACCAAGTTCGAGAAGTGAAGCTAAGGATGGAAGAAGAGAGAATTTCAACCAAGTGATTTGGTTTGGATACATCTTAGCAAAGAACGATTCCTAAACTTGAGGAAGAGCAAGTTATCTCCCAAAGCTAACGGACCTTTCAAAGTAGTTGAAAAGATCAATCCTAATGCCTACTAGATTGAACTACCTTAAGGATACAAAGTTTCGAACTCCTTTAACATTGTCAATCTTCAACCTTACACTCCTAAAGTCGAGCAACTTAGAGCTGAACTAGATTTGATCCCAAATCTCAAATAACTCAAAGGGGGTGACAAGGATCAAGGACATATCACGCACTCTCTAACCCGAGGGCTAGCTCAGATGGTTCATTGAGCTGTTTGAAGTAAGTTAAGCACAGAGGAGCAGTACTTACCCCAGTCTAACTTGCAGAGCTATTTCACTCTCCACACCATCTTGGGAATTGTTAAGGAGATCAACCGACCCCTCCGCAACACACTAGTCTAAGTACTAAATCAAGATATAGCTAACACTATAGTACCAAGGCCAAACTAACAATTATTAGGAGTTGACCATCTAGGGCTAACTCGAATGTGAGTCATTCCTAAGCCAACCCTTGTCTAGTCCTAGCAATCAAAGTTATCAAATTACCAACGCCAACCAGACCTAATCAAGGCCTACCCTTGCTCAGCTCGTAGTGTTATTGAGACTACAGAATAAGCAAAATTCCATACACGTTGTCCTTTTTTACATCTGTACTATCCTTTCTGATAAAGGATATTCTTTTGGCATAATTACAATGCTACCTCTGTAAATTATTCCCTTTTTCCTAGTTAATAGAAATCCTTTTCTGTAATTTCCTATAACCTAGGATTTACCCTAATTAGGTATTATTAATACTTGCAAATTGTAATAGCCGCAAACATCAATATATAGAGAACACCTTGAACTTTCTCACTTTCTCAATCTAAGTGTCATTTCTGCTTACTCTTAAACTACTCTTAACTAGCCCATTGAGTGTAGACTAGTGGTGAATGCCCTCCAACCATATTTATGTGTCATATCAAGTGTGACCCAAGCTCATGTAAGGCGTTGGTGCGTCATATCCATCGTCGGTGCACAAGAACCCCTACTCATTCTTCGACTGCCATTTATCTTTTAAACCATCTCGCGGTCCGAGACCCATGCCCTTTGGTTATGTGCAATATTGGGATTGTATGTTTATCTACAAGTTTGTATCAAATAGAACCAAGAGTATTTGTTGATGTTCTTGCAAAATTGATGTTGGGACTTAAGAAGTGATGTATGTGCAGTTATAATCTCAAATATAAAGTTGATTTGGGGAAAAAAATAGAGAAAAATAGCACTCTCAAGAGTGAGGCACTAGTAGGTTTCATTCTTTTTAGAGTGAGAGAGAGATTTTTGTTCATGAAATGGGATAAAGAAGAAGCTGCGTTTGATAGTATGGACAATGAAATCGCCTCTTCAAGAGGCAATCAATTTGAGACAAAAAAATGGAGAAAAATAGAGCTTTAAAGAATGAGGCATTCATGGGTTTCATTTTTTTAGTATGAGAAAGAGATTTCTATTCGTGAAATGGGAAGAAGAAGAAGCTGCGTCTAATATTATGGATGATAAAAGAGGCAATTTCAACCCTATCCAATTGAAATCGCCTCTTTAAAAGGCAATTTTAGTTTAAAGTGAAATCCCATCTCAAAAGACAATTTTAAGTGCGGTACTCTTGGGATAATCCTAGGAACTATATTTTTTGTAATTTATTTTTACATTTTTTTATTCATTTTCCCATATATATATATTAAAAAAAAGTTATCTTTCAACTATTCCCACATTATTACAAGGAAAAAAAATTTATTACCACATCTACAAGCATGTAAACTCTACAATTGCATTTTGTAGAGGCAACCAATGCTGTATCTTTGCATCAAATCAAACTAGTAAAATGAAACAAGAACAACTTCCATTGAGTTTGACACATTTTTACCTTAAAGAATGATCCATATTGCATTTTCAATAGTCCAAAACCTTTTTCAATGGAGCAATATGGTATCTTTCTGTTTTTTTTCAAGTTCTTCAATTCTTTTTCCTTAAGAGGAAATGTTAAGGCACATGCTAAGATTCTAAATAAGAAAAGTTTCACCTTTTTTATATGCATACTTATCTATAAAAAAATCTTTCTAGATTGTTATGAGACGTCACAAAATTAAAGCTTAGAACTTAATACCTAAATATAGTACGACCATAGGATATCTGCTTAAGCAAAGATGTAAGCTCATAACATGGTAATCTGAGTTTAGTATATAAAATTTAAGGCAATAGTAGAAGTTGTTTGGTTAAGCTTGAATTTCACAACAAGATTATGAAAATTAATAAAAGTGATCTTGCTAACTTAGATGTAGAAAAATAAAACAATAATATAGTTAAAGAGTTAATTAGAAATATACTAATCGTTATTTATCAAAAACGCACAAAATAGACTTTAATAATTAATGGGATTTATATAGACACTAAAAATTATAAATAATGTAAAATAATATTTAGGAGTATGGACATATACCAAATACATTATACTCGTATAAATAAATACTCATAATTATCTAAAAACCTAAATATTTGCAAAACATGTTGAAATAATTGGGAAAAGAAAAAAGCTAATAATTAACACAAGAATTAAGGTAGCACTAAGGGAAATTAGTGAACATATGTGTAGCATCATGGAAAAACAACACTAAGATACATTGGTTTAGAATTTACACACATTATTATATGAAAACTAAAAAAAGTAGTAGGATTTTACCCTTATAGGCATGAAAAGAAATCCACCAACCCCCCTCCCCCCCCCGCACATGCATTATAAAAGCAAATCAACTTTAATACATTTCATCTTAGTCATTATGGGGTCTAGAATAATAGGAAAAACTCCAACAAGTGAGGCCATGTTTAGGAAACTTCAAGAGAAAAATATAGTGCAATTTTCAACTAAGAGCAAAATAAGAAGGAAGTATCATCAAATGGCAACAAGATGATGCAAACAAAATAGAATTGTAAGTTATAAACCAATTAGACCATCAGAAGAGGGGAAAGAAGAAGCCAAAAGCTAACTTGCTATATTAAAAATGAGCCCAATAATGATCAGAAGTATAGTACGGTAGAAACCATAAATAACAAAAGTTGGTTAGAAGATGAGAAAACAAAAGCTTAATTATGATTTTCCTCCATTTATATTAGTTAGCTTTGAGAGATCATAACTTTTTTCACATAAAGAGTCGTAAAGTCCATAGCATGTCAATAACAACTGATAAAAGTCTACTTTTATATGGACTAAACAGCTTCACCCTCTAGGTTATTTTAGGAAGTCTAATTTGCCAAAGAAGATTACTTTGTTGGTTTACAAAGTTTATCTTGTCTTATTTTCTTTCCTTATTTAATGATATATGGATTTTATTCACTTTTATTATTTTATCTTAAGGTATGGGCTTATAAATACCATATTATCATTTAAGGGTCTTTTGCAATACTATACTTTTATTTCCACAAAATTTGTATCTATCACATTGTACGTTACGTCACTTGACATGGAGGCAATTAGGTAGTTGAATTTGACATCAAGGGTAGTCCAACTAACCTACCACCTTCGACTAACAGTAGCTGGAGCTATAAAGAAGTGAGTAACGCAATTTTTGTGATTAAACTTGTCTATTTCACTAAAAATAACAAATAACCTTAATTATTTATGAAATTTAGTTTCTTTAGGTAATTTCAAGTAAACTAGCCTAGTATAATGAATGTTGTAGTAATTTTTAAAAATAGTAAACTATGTTGTTTTGAGTTAGTTTTTGGTTTTTAAATTCCTTATATTTTATATTTAATTTACATGAAAATATTATTTAGTAAACCACATGTTTAGTATTTCTTAAATTTAATTTGTCAAATCTGCCCTATTTTTCAATTTAAACAAATAAATTGTTTTCTAAATTGTTTCTTAATGAAACCACTTTGTAATGGCTTATGGAGCTTAATTATATCATTAGAAGTATTTAGTTCTGATATTGTAATTGATTGTTTGTATAATTTGAGCTAATTTTATGTAATTTTGGACCTAAAATTAATATTTTGGAAAAATTTGTGTTGTAGGTAGATTTAAGCTTTGTAATTACAATACCCAAAACTATATGTTTTTATAAGTTTACAATATTTTTCATAAGGTTAGTCGAATTAATTTACTATATATGGAATGAATATTGAGTATCCAGTTATATTTTAAGTAAATTGATAATAGTAAGTGAAACCATTAATATACATGATGTATTCATGAGGAACATTTGCTAGACAACTAAAGTTTGATAGGATTTAAGGAGTATGCTTGGTTTGTAAGCCTATCTTGGACTAAAAATAAAGAAGATTTAGCATAGTTATAATGTGCACTTTAAGTCAAAGGATAATTGTAAGCCCCGCAATGGGTTACTTAAGGTTTGATTTGTAAAACTTAGGATGATTAAACAAATTGTCCAATCTAGCTCAAATTTTATGACAAAGTTAGAATTATTAATAAAAGTAATCCCATAAGCTCAAATTTAAGAAAATAAGAGAATATAAAATTTTTAAATTTTAAATATATTATCTGTTATTTATCGAAAATACGTAAAATACATTTCATTAACTAATGAATCATTAAAAATAAATTATATGCACACTAAAAATTACAAAATAACTTAAATAATATTTAGGAGTATTTAATTATACCATATATGAATTTACATATAGGTAGAAATACACGTAATTACTTAAAATACGCGAAATATGCTAAAATAATATTAAATAATTAAAGAAAATACATAATAATTAAGGAAAAATCAAGAAAATTATGGAAATCTCTAAAAAGTGGTCATGGCAGCTTGGAAATAGAGAAATAAAATTAACCAATCAAAATGTAACAAATAGAAAGTGAAAAAAAGATAAGATAAGGCAATTATCACATCAATTTAATACACAAAAAATCCCTAAGACCTCTATAAATACTCACAATTTTACAGAAGCTCATTTAGGGTGTTTGGAATTGTAGAAAATTGAAAGGGTCGAAAATTTGAGAAAAAAATTAGGGTCTTAAAAAAATTAGCAAAAATTTATACAATTAAGTCCTTAGAAGAAATCTCCAACCAGACAAACACCTAAGAGTAAACAGTTACCACCACCACACGGTGGTGGCAACACCTATGGTAGTCGATAAGGCCTTGGTGGCTAAAACCACCAGTTCTGGTAAGTCCAAATTTTCCCTTAATTTTACATATTTTATTAAAAATATTAAATATGCTTATAAAATTATGAAATTTGGTATTCTGAAACATTTTTTTATATAGTTTTTAGGAAAAATATTATTTTGATAAAAATATGTCTTGTGATATATGATTCTTAAGAAATCTCACAAACTCGAGCTTTATTCGGGTTAGAAATAAATGATCTTATAAGTGTAGTTTTGAGTCCAAAATTTTTGTGTAGATTATTTAATGGTTATATAACAGTGCTATGAAGCCCTTTTTTAAAAATGAATTTTGAAAATTTTTAGGCCTTAAAATGATGCATAAAATGGGTAATTATGTAATTATACGATTTAGTGCATAATTATATGTTTTAAGATGTTAAAATCTGATGAAGTATGATATTTGTAACATTTAGGGTATTAGATGTAATTATTAGGGTATTATGTAGTATATATGAATAGGTAAAAATAGTGTATTTTAAGTTAATTTTGTAAATTAGGGTAATTAGAAGTAAAATATGATTTAAGATGAATTTATATATTTTGAGATATTAATTGATGTTGGGAAATGATATTTAGAGTGATATAAATATTAGATGTATATTATATACATAATAGGTCATAATACATAATATGCAAAAATTGGAAATATAATAAACAAAAAATGTTAGAATAAAATTTGATATTATACTAATAATAGAAATATATATAAAATCTAGTAAGATACTTAAATTTAGGTAATTATATGAAGAATGTAAAATTTTCTCATATCAAGAGTAAGTTCAATACACTAATAAAGATTTAAGTGTATTAGGTGAAATATAATATCGATCTAGAACTAAAAGTAATAATTAGGATACTCGAGCTTAATGTGATGAATTTTACATTTGTGTTTGGATTGTATTTTTAGGCTTTACGTATAATATCTTTAATTGGAATCGCTTTAGAACTTAAATCAGAACTAAATTCGGAAACCGAATCCTAAACTAACCTACGATAAATTAATAATAACTATTATGTATATGGGAAGAATTAGGTCAAATCATAACCTAGAGTATATATACATATATGTATCATCAAGATATAAATACTAAAAACACATTTATATTATATATTATAGGACACACAAAGATGAGTCGACCTGTAGTTGGTTGATTGAGCAATCAAGGATACCTAGTAAGTTGAGATTAATACATTGCTATATTTTGGAGCACTAATTTATAATACTTGAAGGCTTAAAATTGTACTTGTTAGATAGTTGACTATACGTATGTGCTTATCTTGAGCTGATGATATGATGTTGATGTGTTGCTTTAACTTACATTATGTGAATTGTATGAAATGATTGATCACTCTAAAATAGACTTAACCATATATTTGACTCATAAATTCTAAATTAGACACACATAGCAATCCATTAGGGAAATATTAGAATTCTCAAGCCAAATACCGACTCCTTTGAAAGGGATAACGTTGGATGGCATAATTAGTTCCTTCTTTATCCTTAGTCAAACTAAGTGATATGTAAGGAAGTCACGGTAAGGGTGAAATCAATGGTTCAAAGGTAGTCGCGGGAGGAGCAGTGTCTCCATTGCACAAGCCTAGGTTTAGTCATGAGTTGTTGCATTAACATAAATTCCTTAACCTAGATTAGAGCAAGTGCAATTTTTCGTTGTGCAATGCCATTTGTTTGAATATGCATTTTCACCTAATAATTTGATTGATCACCATGTTTGTGTTTGTTGTATGGTTTTAAGTCTTCACGCCAACTTATTGAGTTGTGGTTGTTCACATCCTTATAGACTTTGTTGTAGATACTAGCTAGAAAACAGCTTATATTACCCTAAAGCTAGCAACAACTGGATCATAGGGAGTAAGGATATATATTTGAAGCACATTTATACCTTTAAGGTTTTAGCTTTTATTTAGAATCTTTTATTTTCAAATAATGTATTACTTAAGAAATATAGGGAAAGAAAACCCTATAAACATTTTTTGTAATACTTGAATCTTAGTATATATGTATGTTTCCAAACTTTCTTAGGTAAATAACTTATTTAGTTTATGAATAGTTTATTTCAAAGTGATTTAGTCATAGATGCCTTATGTAAATTAGGTCTAAGATGGTGGCTATATGGTCAGCTTCTATCTTAGAATGATTTGCATGGGAAACTATTATGACTCTACCGCTTTGGGGCGTAACAAAAACTTAAAAAATAATTTAGAAAGTAAGTCAAAAGCTATATGAGATAAGTTTTATATAAGGAACTTACTCAAAGGTTAAATCAGAGGATGTTTATATGTGATATGCAACTAAGTAGGACTCAATAAGTTTATAGAGGACGTTTTAAGAGCACTAAAGTTAATTGAACTCAAACAATGCTTTAGATGATAATTCAAAAGATAATTTAGAGGACATCTTAAGTCCGAATCAATTTGAAATGACCTTAAAATCTAAACACTTAAGTATAATAACTTTTCAAACCGAGTCTATTAAGTTCAACATTAGGAATAATAGGCGGGATAATTGATATTCTATAACTTAAGTGAACACTAAAAGCATCATTTATAATATTGGAACTTCTAATGAAGACATGCACTACAATTGCACCTAGTTGAGCAATGAGCACCCTAGGATGGCTAAGCAATGAGAAGTTCAAATAAGTTAGGATCAATATCCTACTGCATTTTAGAGTATCATCTTAAGGTACTTAAAGACTTAAGTGTATACTTATTTATTCTTGTCACTAGTTAGTTGTGCATATGCTTGTATGTCTTTGATTGTTAATTGAATTCTTAAATGGGGATTATGCTTGAAAGTAGTCTATTGGATTAATTGAACTGGTTGATTACCCTTTAACTTGAACTAAACTATACTTGGCTTAAATCTTAATCTAACATGCATTGTAACCTATTAGAATAACCAGGTTTCTTTGGCTAAATAGCAATGTCTTTGAAAGGGATAACCTAAATGGTCCCTTTCTCATCATTAGTCAACCAAGTGACAAGTGAAGGGGTCACAACAAGGTTAAGGATGTTGGTTTATCACAACAAGGTTAAGGATATTGGTTTAAAGATAGTCATAGGATGAGGGATGTCTCCATTGCACATGGCCTTAAGTGAATACCACTCAGACCTAAATTAGAGTAGACGAAATTTTTCTAATCTCATAATGGATCAAATAATGTCATGCGATGGCATTTGCCTGTTTATGCATTACCTTTAACTAACTTAGTTGACAACCCTATTTGCTTTATATTGTATGCATGCTTCTATCTCTATCCTACTTATTGAGTTGTGGTTAGCTTACATCCCTTTAGATTCTTTTACAGGCCCAAAGTCATGAGAAGCATCTGACCTATTCTCCGAGAAGCAACTATGAGGCAGAGGAGTGAAGATAAAGATGGACTTTCATTTATTTTTAGGGTCTTTTCTCTTTTGAAGGAACTAACTGGGCCACCTTATATGACTAATAGTTTTGACTGCTGGTCTTTGATAACATTAATTTAGCATACATTTTCTATTATTATTTTGTGTTATTTTAGATATTAGTGTAGTTAATTTTATGATATTTTGAGCTTAATTAGGTTAAATATCGTTTTTGGGGACTTTCAAAGCATTTTATGGAACTTTCAAGGATTTTTATCAAAATTTGGAGTATTTTGAAGTTGAAACATTGATCAAGGATTGAAGTGGAGGAATTGTGGATGAGAAAAGAAGTCTAGTAAAGACCACGGTTGAGGACCACAGTTAAGGACCACAGTCATGGTCCTTACCTATGTTCTTTTTGTTAATTAATTTCATCAAGATTTGAAGGTTTCAAATAAAGTGTAGGTATATGCTAACACTCCACAACTGTGTTCCTAGGCTGTAGACATCCAATAATGTACGAATCTTCTATTTTTGTTAAATTTTCTTTATAAACTTAGATCTACTCCCTATATATAGATGCTTAGGCTTAGGTTTATAGAGAGAATTCCCTTGAGAAGAGTCGTAGGCTAGAGTTGTAGTGGGGTTCTCTCAACAGTACTTCTTCTTTTTCTTTGAATTATGTTGTTATTTTGAATTATTCTTAGTAAATTGTTATTGAACCTTAGTTCTTCTTGTGACAACTTATTCGATCTATGATTTTATTCTTCGAAAATCTAATTATACTAATTGTATTGTCATCAATTAATATTTATATGGGTTGCTAGTTTCATGTATGAGTTTATTGTAGAGATGCCAATCCTAGGGTGAACAAATAAGTGTAATTAGAGAGAATTATAGCTAACTAAACTGTTTAGCAATTCGATTCTTTCGGATTAGGGTAACCTTAGTACGGCTAACCTCATAGCAAGATCTAAGTTCTTAATGTGATCCTACTATGCTTTATTCAAAAGCGATTCAGGTAGATAGAGTTTCAAGATTCAGAAGAGGCTAAAGACATGAGTTCAATCAATTTAGATTAGGTATCTCCATGATCTAAGGAATAATTGAGATTAAATGGTTGTATAGAACTATATAGTAGACAACAACAATTTACTAAGGATCATGCACTTTCTAATTTAATTGAATTATGCTTCTTTATTAGTTTTCTTTATTTAGTTTAGTTCTTTTATTTGCTCTTATTTATTTTATTGTTCTTATCTTATCTCTAAACCATAATCCTCTCCCTATTGTTAAGTTAGATAATCAGTAAATTAGGGCAAATTGCTAGTAATTTAGGTTCTTACACATATGGTTTCTCATAGGATTGACATTCGGATTCATAATTTGTTTTTTCTATACTATAACTTAACCTGGTGTGCTTACATGATGTCGATCAGTCTTTAAGATAATATGAAAAGTAAAACCCTTTGAACTTGTAAACTTTCCTTGTAAGTATAAAACTTTATATGAAAGAATATGTATTGAAAAAAAGGAAAAAAAAAACTATTTTACATATTTTCTCAAAAAAAAAAAAAAAAAAGAAGAAGAAGTTGTTGTAATATTGTATAGGTTTTACATGAACATAAGTACAGAATTGAATGCTTCAAAACTATTTAGTTAAAGTCACCTCATGTGAACTGGATCTACGATAACGGTTATAAAATCAACTTCTTTTCCTAAAACGGTTCACATGGTAAAACTATTGCAATTCTACCTCTTGGGGCATGACAATTATCATTTTTTTTAATCTATTCATATCTTATCTATATTTACTTTACATCTAGTTTATATATTATTGAAAATTGACTTTTAAAAAATAATATTTTCTACTTCATTTTCAAAACTAATATTGAGAGAAATTGCCTATGTTGCATCTTATAAAGATTATAATAAATATGGTGATTTGAAAATAAGAATCTAAATGAGCTAAATATCATCAAATCAAGATATTTCTTAAAGATGTCCATAAAACAGCATGTAGAACACGTGAAGGTCACAATGAGTTTTTGTAAATGTTGATTGTCCTTTTAAATGCACCTTCAACTTTTTAGGAATAAAATTTTCAAGCCTTATCATCAAAAATTTATAATTGTGTTCTTTAACAACATATTGATGTATAGTAAAACAATTACAGAATATATTTGACACTTAGAGTTGGCTTTATAATGTTTGTGCCAACATTGATTTTTTTTAAATAAAAAAAATAGTAAGTGTTTTTTGCTCAATCTAGTATTAACTATTTAGCGCATTGAGTGTTGACTATGGGAATGAGCCTAAATCCGCAAAAGATCAAAGCTAATAGAAATTGGCCACAACTTATTTCCATAAAGTAGAGGATCTTCAAAATTCTTTTAATGACAATATGCAAACAAAAACCTATGACTGTAGCAATAAAGAAAAAGCAAAAGCTCTATAACATTGAGGTTTTATATTAATATAATATTATAGAAAATGAATTCATATCACAATAAACATAGCGCAAACAATACTAATGTTTATCATAATTTCCAATAAGGTACCAAGTTGCACATACCTAACCTCGAAGCCCCCACGAGTATGATTAGAAGTGTAGATGTCAATGTAATGAGAGAAGGGGAAAAAGTATGGATATTGTAGAGAGTTATTTTAACAATTAGGCTTTTAACCCAATTTAATGCCATGGGTCAATATCTTAGGCTAGTAGCAGAATCTATGAAATCAGCCTGATTAGGAATATTTTAAGGAGATTTGGCTTGGTATACTTAAAACGAGAATTGTCAAACTTGATTTTCTACTCTCGACTTTACTCAATTATCTCTTATATGAAAAAGTAGACTTGGAAACGATTCTTTTGAGGTTATTTGGGCCTCAAATGGCTTTAATGGGCTTTAAGGGAGCTTATAAATGCTCTAGGCTTATTTACAACAATAATGGGCTTTCATTAACTATTATAAGCACTCGAGTAAAGCCCAAGCCCATGTCCAATCCTTGAAAGGCTAAAGGAAAGGATAAGTTGTAATAATAAGGCTTAATCCCAATCATCTATCTTGGGGTAATCTGACGAATAAGGTTGATCTCTAAACTCTATAAATAAGAGGTTTCTCTTCTCATTTGATTTATTCAGAATATTGGCAAGCTTGAGATAAACACTAGAGCTTTACTAAAATTACTTCAAAGAAGATCAAATAAGCAATTCGATAAAAAAATGATCAAGAACACTGAGTTTGATCCACTATCACATGTACACATTCGAGATATTGAGTTTGCCCATTTTTCCTCCTACGCCTTTAAAGACATCCCTCTATGCATCACTAGCTCAAGTTGTCTTCTAGGTTGATCGACACACCCATTACACATGATTAACTAGCTACGGCAACCCTACCACATAGATATCATTACATCTATCAAGGTTTATTCATAAGGAAAAAGGAAGCATGAGATCTTCCTTTTAAGTGAAACTAAATAGAAGCATCAACTAACATAGCAAAAGAATGTGACTAGCTTGCATAAAGTGAAGGCCATCTAGTACGACCCTGTAAAATACAACACTTATAACCTCAAAAAATTCATTTATGAGCACAACATTAGAGAAAATACTACGTAAGGTAGGAACGAAATACTATGCCTATTAGAATTCTCGAGTTCTAAGAATCTATAAAATAGAAAAGAATCAAATGCAAAATTCCATGAGCTTATGTTTGTTGTAATGAATTTCAAGATAAAAGCATTTTACTTATAGATTTGACCGCGAGGATATAATCAAGAACCTGAAGTAACATTATGAAAGCATATCGTTATTGAAGCATAATAAGAAATGGTATCTCTTCCTTTTCTATTACGGACTAGATCATTCATTTCGTCACATCCAATATAAAATTGGTAGCATTTAGGAAACTCTTATCTCTTTTAGCAAGACAGGGAAGGATATTCCTCTTTCTCATTATAGTGTTTATCATCTTTTCAAAACTTTACATTTTCTCATGAATATTCTCCTTAAAGTAAGGAAAATTAATATTTCATAAGTTTTGATTCTTAGGAAGCCCCTGTGATGAGGAAAGTGTTATAATAAGTTGTTAGTTCTATATGTGTGCATGTGTGTAACATATAGTGTAATATATTATTAAGAAGTAAGTGTTAGATTCAGTAATTTTTTATCCAAAACTTAAGATAGCTAGTTGAAGTAAATCATAAGTGTCAATCTATAACTTATTAGCAAATAGTATTTTCTTTTATCTTTTATCTTTTAAATAAGATAATTAATAATGTGTTAAGTAGATATTGATATGCTAACTAATAAAGCTCCTACTAGGTATACATCTTATGTAAATAATATGTACATATATATATATCCTATGTTACAAGAAGCATCAATGTATGTACATATATATTGATGCTTCTTGTAACATAGGATCAATGGAAAAACCTTTCTTTCATTGTTTTTTTATTATATCAATAGAAATAACTTTTTTGCAATCATACTTTCTACTCTATCTTTAATATCTAATTTGAGCCTTCATTGCTAAACTTCTAGCTTTCATTATTCTTAGCTTTCATTGCCATTCTTAATATAAAATGTCCATTATAGTAAACCAAACAAATACATCCTCAACAATTGAGGCATCTACCATAACCTAGCAAGACCAACAATAATCTCTCTTCTTCGTAGATAACTCCAAAGGAACTAGTGGTGAGCTTTAAATCATGGCACCACATCATCTATTAGACGAAAGGTTTGAACTTATCTTAAAGGGAAAAACAAAATCAATCATCTTGACTACACTAGACCTAATTAAGATGACCCTTGATTTTGGAAAAAAGAAAAAAAATTTGTTATATCTTTTTAGAAAAATTTTGGAAATATGGTCATTTCAAAAGAAATTACAAGAATACAATAACTAAAATTATGTCCTAAACACATGATTTCAAGTTGCTCAAAAATGGTGTCTTCAAGATAGTTTTTAGGAGCTAGTAAGTGTATTTTAATAAAAAAAGGAGACATAGATGTTGTTAACGAGAATAGAACTTATGATCTCTAATATATGCATCTATAAGTTTAGCTAACCATTGGCTTACAACTTTATTCATGTCTAATTAATGCGCCTAAGTATTTATAATTAAAAAAACCAATGAATATTATTACAAGAAGAAAATGAAACAAGTGTAATGAGGATTCATACACCATACTATTCACTTGCACACACCTTCCCTTACCATTAAGTTGTAGTCACCCTTCAACCAAAAGTTGAGCTCAATTAAGTATTTACTTAGCTAGCCAAAAAGAAGAAAAAAATAATGATAATATTTAGCCGGTTATACTTATGCTTTTAACACATGATTTTAGAGTAACTTATCCTGTTTTAATAGGTCTTCAATTGTACATATTTGTTAAGAAGTTTTCACAATTTTTTCGCATTATTTTAGTGTATTTTTGAGAAAATCCGATGCTTAATTGAGTAATATTTTGATTTCAGAGTTTGGATATGTTATTAGGGAATAAAGTAAGAAACTAGACCATGTTTCACCCAATTTAGAGTTCATTTGAGGAAGTTCTAAGTCTTGGAAGTCCACAATAGCTACCATTCATGATCATGTTGAAGACTGTGTTTATTTGCAACTGGAGAAATTTTGGATGAAAGATACACAACATTTGATACGATCATGTCATCTGGTTGTGTAACTCTTATAAATTATATTGGAAAATGGACATGAGTCTTGACATGCCAATACTAGTTAGTTAGATAACTTTTGTATTGAATTCTTGGAAATTGACATGCACTTTGGACACAACTATGTTAGAGGTCGTGTCATCATTAAAGATCCAATTTCCCTGACTTAAAGTAAAGAAATTTTGAGAAAGGAGCTGATGCAATCTGAAATACAATAGTGTTTGAGGATCTTATAGCTATTAAATTTAGGGTTTTCTAGTAGATTATCAAAGGATAAAAGGGGGATCAAAGCCATATCTTTAGTAGCCGAATAGAAACACTCAAAGGGCTTTAAAAGACTAAGGAAAGCTACTCTTTTAATTTAAGATTGAGGAAATTTCACGAAAGAGGTTTTTCATCATGTTTACATGCTTTTTGCAACTAGTTTTGTCTTTGAAGAAATTTCGAAGAATAAAATCTTCATCTTTTTTTCGTTCATGAATATTGACATATATACATGGGTAGAGGGACGGACATGAGATAAAGATAGACTCTTTGATTTTGTGTAAGTGATAAATGATGGCCAATTAAACAATATCTAAACTAACTATAATACATGATACACCAAAAAAATAAATAATAGAAAATTAAATAAATAATCTTGATACTAAATAATATCTCCAATACTCTCCCTCAAGTTAAGAATTAGATGTCCATCATTCATAGCTTGCCAATCATTTTTGTGAATAATTGCTTTGGTAAAGACTTCATCAAGACATCTACTTCTTGATCCCTTGAGGCAATGTGCTGTAGTTTTATTCATCCATTTTCTAGCTCATCCTTTATAAAGTTCCTATTAAGCCTAACATGTTTCATCTAATTATGTTGGATTGGATTCTTCATGATGTTGATAGTAGATTTACCGTTAGAAAACAACACAGCTTGGTCAACTTGAATTTTGAAGTCATTTAATAACCTTTACATCGATATTCCTTGACAAACTCCTTGAGAAATAGCCTTGTATTATATTTTTGCACTATTTTTGGCCACCACAGATTGTTTTTTCCTCCTCTAAGTTACTAGATTTCCCTAAAGCTTGGTATAAAACCTTAAAACGAATTTACCATTAGTAACATTACTACCTTAATCAACATTTGCAAATATTACAAGATCCTTATATTGATTTTTCTTAATAATCAAGCCTTTCCCTAAAGTTCCTTTTAGATACTTGAGAATATGATTTACACCATTTAGATGGTATCTAGTAGGAGCACGCATAGCCTAGCTAACTAAGTTGATTGCATAAGTCAGATTACATTTGGTTAATGATAGATAAATAAGTCTTTCAATTGGTCTCTAGTATTGCCTTCTATCTACCGGTTCATCATTATCTGATGAAAAACACTTCCAATCATGCGGCCAAGGAGTACTCATAGGTTAATAGTCTAACTTGCTAGTTTCTTTTAGAAGATCCAAGATATATTTCCTTTGACATACTATAATTCCTTTTTGGCTTCTTGCAACTTTTATGTAAAAAAAAAAAAATACTTTCGGTCACTAAGCTCCTTGATTTCAAACTTTTCCTTAATATCCCCTCTTAATCTATCAATCTTAACTACATCATCACTTGTGATGATCATATCATCTACATATATAACTAAGATTGACTTTGAACCATTATTGCCATGTTTTACAAAGAAAGTGTTTTCAGCTTTACTTTGCACATAGCCCAAAGAAATTCTAGTTTCTCTAAATTTGTTAAATGAAGGTCTAGTAGATTTTTATAAACTATATGAAGATTTGTTCAATTTACATACTTTACCTTCATCTCCCTTTATTTTGAAGCTAGGTGGCAATTTCATATAGATCTCCTCTTCCAAATCACCATTATGGAAGATGTTTTTTATGTCAAGTTGATGTAATGGCTAATTCAAGTTTACAACCAAAGACAAGATAACTCTTAGAGAGTTCAATTTGGCAACTAGACTCACAATCCAATCCATACATTTAAGTGTGGCCCTAAGCAACCAATCTACCTTTATACTTCTATTTGGTTTATATTTTATGCTAAGGACCTATTTGCTTCCTACAACCCTTTTTCTATTAAGAAGATCAATAACTTGCTAGGTATTATTTTAATATAATGCTTTCATCTCCTTGAGTACACAGGAATAGCTCTCACATCTACTTAGGTAGAAAAAACACAAAATTGTGGTGAGAATCTTAAGTAGCTTACATAGTTAGCAATAGTGTATTTAACGCACGATCTTCTTCCCTTCCTTAAAGCTATAAGGCAATTTGCATCATTTTCTCAACTTCTTATCTTTATGGCTAGACCTAGAGTTCTAGGTTGGATGATTGGTAGTGATAAGGATTTTTTTCCCTTCATGTATAGACATGAATTCATAGTCTATCAATGTTGTTCTCCCATCATCTAAGAAGTTGGAATTCAATCCTGGCTAGATTTAAGGAATTTTCTATTCTAATAACATTAGGACCAAAGGCATCAAAACATGTTTTTTTTTTTTTTTATTTCCCTCATTTTGACCAGAATATGACTCTACTAGCTTTTCTACAAGATTAGTGGACTGTTCAATAGATTGTAGGCTATACACTAAATTAATGGGCTACTAACTCAATGAGGGGAATACATGCTCACTTAATGATGGACATGAAGGCTAGTTTAAACTTTATGAAGCTGATTGATTTTAACTCGACAAGAAGCACTAATTCTGATTGGAGACTTTTGGAAGCTTATAGAACTTTGCTTATGGATTAGAATTTCCTCCTACAAGCAAAGGAAAATACCACTTCGTCCCTTCATAATCAGCCTCTTACTAAAGAGGAGTACCATAGTATGGTTGTTCGATGGTGTCTAAGGTTGTAAATAAGTGTCTACTTAGTAGATTGTAGCACCTATACCCTTTTTATGTAAGTGAGTATTCCAATAATAGGAACTTAAGAGCTTTAGGTTCAAGCTTGTGTCTGTATTGAGTTGTTTAGGAAAAAAAACCGTGCATCCAAAGACTTTAGATGAAAGTGTATTTAAGGCTTCAATCTTAAGATAGGCTTGTAATAAAACAATTGAAGGTGTTTTAAAATGGAGCACCTTTAAAGGAACATGATTGATCAAATAAGCGACTAAGATAACATCACCTTAAAACCAATTTGGAACCCTATTAGTCATCATCATAGCATGTGCTATTTCTAGAATATGCCTATTCTTTTTTTTCCACTACTTCATTTTGTTGTGGAGTATAAACACAAGAACCTTAGTGAACTATTCCATTTTCAAGAAGATAAGCTTCCAGTTCTTTAAAGAAGTATTCCTTTGTGTTGTCTATATGAAGGATTTGAATATTATTTTGAAACATGATGAGAACAAATTTATAGAATTGTTTAAAAACATGATTGACATCTGATTTATCTTTGAGAAGATAAACCCAACATACCCTATTGGGGTCATTAATGAATATAATGAACCACTTATACCCAAAGTATGTTAGTACTCGGGTTAGAACTCGAATATCACTAAGTACCAACTAAAATGGCTGAGAAGGATTATAAGAATGTACATGATGGGAGCTTTTAGTAGATTTAGCCACAATGTAACATTCGCATTCAAATTCACTAATATCATTATTTATGAATAACGATAGATATAGCCTTTTCATATAGGCAACACTAGGATGCCCTAGATGTAGATGCCACAACATTACATTAGACTTAGATTTGATGGAAACATAAGACTGACTCTTAGACTTAACTATATTCATTACTACCAACAAGTAGTAGAGACCATTGACTTCTTTAGCATTGCTAATTGTCCTTCTCGAAGTAAGGTCTTGTATAAAACATCCATCTTGAGAAAAAGTTAGTTTACACTTCATATCCTTCAACAAACTACTTGTAGAAACAAGATTATATCGCATCTTAAGATCATATAGAGTATTTTTCAACATCAACCCATTAACAAGAATTATTCATATCCTTCTCACTATTATACTTTCACCATTAGCAACTAAGATTTTATTAAAGGTATAACATGAATTTGGCCCTTCAAAAACTTGTATGGAATTGCACATATGGTTGGAAGCTCCAGTATCAAATACCTAAGCATTGTTTTCAATTTTTTCAAAAGGAAACGAATGGTTACCTTTTTAGGTGATTACAACAATAAAGATCAAGTCACTAGACTAAGGGTTACTAGAATTGATTTGTGTTTGGCTAAAAAATTGTTGCAACATTCTTAGTTGCTCATTCTCAAACTTATAATTGGACCTGACTTTTGATTTATCTCCACATTAGTTACTTTTGCCACTTACATGGACCTAAAATATTTAGACAAGGGCTTTGAACTCTTAAGTTGTTGTTTTCCCTTTGAGTTGTCAAGCTTGCCATTCAGTTTCTAACAAGTAGAACGCATATGATAAGGCTTTTGGAAGAAGTTACACAATTAGCTTGCTCTTGTTGTTGTATTTGACTCTCTTATTGTACCTTTCTTAGAAATTAGTGCAGACTTAGGTGAAGATGACTTCATAGATATCATCATACGTTTGTGGCTTTCTTCTTGCCCAACCTTAGCAAAAGCCTCCTTAAGGCTAGGGAATGATTATTTCCCAATTAGTGTTGCCTTAACTTCATCCAAATTTGAATTCTACCCATGTAGAAAATCATAAACCTAATCCTTTTCTATTAAAGAGTTACACTTCACTCCATCTTCAATGCATTTCAATTCAATTTCATAAAACAAGTCAACCTCTTGCCAAAGCTCCATCAAAGTATGATATTACTCAGTCACATTCATGTTTCCTTAGACAGTAGTTTAGAGTTTTAAGATAATTCAAAGCATCGAGAGGAGTTATCCAAGTTTGGGTATAGTTCATAAACTTTGTCCCATATGTCCTTAGCCGTCTCATACAACAAAAAATCTTTTTTATCCTTAACCCCAAAGAATATACCAACCAAGTCTTTACCATTGAATTTTCAACTTCCGATACATTATATTCATCCAAATTCTTGTTAGGTATAGTAATGGATCTAGTTAAATAACCAATTTTCCCTTTACTACAAACAATGAGTTTAACATATTGAAACCACTCCCTAAAATTCATACCATTAAGCTTATGTTGCATGATTGGTTCAATTGGTTAGTATTCTAAACTAATATTTGGAAGTAGGTGTTTAGGTAGGTGTGTTGGTTTTTCCACTCATAATTCATGTTGAATTGATCGATGGAGGATTGACCGAAGCTTTGATACTATAAAGAAATTTTGAAGAATAAAATCCTTGTCTTTTTTTCACATATGAATGTCAACATATATACATGGTAGGGAGGTCCATGACATAAAGATAAACTTCTTGATTTTATGCATGTGATAAGTGATGACCAACTAAACCAATCTAAACTAACAATAATTCACAAAAAAACCAAAAAAATAAATAATAGAAAATCAAATAAATAATCCTAAAGTTAAATAATATCTTCGACAGTCTTTGATTATTATTAGAGTTGAATTTTCTTATATCTAGGCTTATGGAACCTAAGATTTTCATGTGACAATTGTTTTAATTGTTGAAATTTAACGAAATCTTTAATTTCTTAGTTCAGTTATATATACTTGATTGTTATTCAATATCTCTAGAGTATCAATATTTGATATTATGTATGAAGATTAAGAAATCTAACGTATAATTAGATCTTGACAGAAGGGAATTCCAAGTATATTTAGTGATAAGGTACATTATTCTTTTGGAAATTTATTAGCTTTTTGTGATAATTCATTGCTCATTAATGTAAATTAAAATATACTATTTGTAAAGAGATTCTGGTAGGTATTTTAGAAATAGGGTTAATATACTTGAGAAATGTATTAATTTTAATTGAGAATTCTCTTAATCAATAAAATTAAAGATGGAATTAGATAGTTTTTGTTAAGTTTACGTGAAGAATTTTATGAGAAGCAATGTCTAATACATATTTTACCTTCTTAAAGTTGTTCTTTAATTTCATCGCTTTCCAAATTTTGTTTAAGTCTTGTAATTACTTTTAGTTGGTTAATATAGGATATAATTTAGTTATGCTCATTGAAAAATTTTAATTAGATAATAGAGTTAAAATTAGTATTAGTATTTACAGTCCTTAAGGGATTAACTTGGATTCAAAGTTTTATAAGCCTCCTGATTCTTCAATGGTGTTTCAATATTGGATAACCTAACTTCATTACCTTGAATATATTTGGTTAAGAGTTCTTTCAAAATTAGATTTCTTCTCTAGGGTTAGAGAAAGTGATAATTGATGTGCCTAAAGCAATCATCAACCACTAAGACTTATCTCAAGCTTAGGAAATGGGTATTTCTCGTAAAGAGGAAATACGAGGTGGAACTTTCTAACTCAATCGCAACTCGAACCTAGGATTTGACATAAGATGGACTCATATCATATACTCGATATTATTCATGAATGATGGTGATGAGGATGCATGCTACAATGCCCTAGCTAAAACAGGAACTAGATGAGAGTGAATGGAAACCAAAACACATAAGCTTGTCAAAGAGAAGAGACTTAGTAATGTTCAAGATAAGATGATGATGATCGTGGTTACTGCCTCTTATAAAGGTTTAAATACTTACAAATTAGAGCTACTTACTATATAAGGAGAAGACTCAAAGGATATAGTGAGACCCCTATTACGACATTAATACCTAAAATTTAGGTTGATTGTAAAAGTCCTTTATACAAGGCTAAAATTTTTCACAACAAGTTAAAAAATAATAATAAATAACAAATTTATTAGAGATCTTGAGGGTTAGACTTTGAAAATAGCATAATAGTACTGTATCCATAATAGAATATAAGCTAGTACTTTAGTGAATAAATTTCGGACATTTAGAATTAAGAAATACGAGGAACTAATTTGAATGAGCTGGGTTTATTATGACGTATTTGAAAAAGTTAGTTGAAACAATCCCACCGATTTGGATGCCTAAATAATAATAGCAATATTAATATAGATAAAAGGTCAAATATCAATTGTACTACTTAATATTTGTCAATAACGTGTAGAATAGGCTAAGATCATCAATGAAATCGTCAAGATGAAATTGAAAAAATATAATTAAATGACATGACATATTATATCAACATATGTTTGTACATAGAATGTGTTATATATATGTGTGTGTGTGTATGTGTGTGTATACAAACGAATGTATACCCATAGCTAATAAAAACTCTCTCTCTCTATATTATATATATATGAGCTATAATTTGATGTCAACATTAACTTTGTGGTACCTTGATATTTATTAGAAACTCAAGGTTTGAGTCTCAAAATATAACAAATAGTAAAAGTAATTTATTTGATCTATGAAGTTGATGATATATAATAAAATTGTATCTAAAATATAAAGAGATTCTTTGGAGAAAAAAAAAAGATAATATACATACATACATACATATATATATACACATGGTAAATAAACTATCTATACATATAATCATATGGATCCTTTAAAGTTAAAGGGAATAGTTCCTAAATATATTATATCTACTAAATTTATGCAAATGGCATAATTAATCAAACACTTGTACATTGGAATAGGCATTGCACCTAATTGGTGTAGTAACATCTTTTAGTCTCGCCTTATGAAGCATGAATATTAGAATTGATTAATTAAAAATAAATTAAGACAACACCATATGTAAACTTAACTTTTGAACCAAAAAATGAAGATACGGATTGTTCTTATTGGACCAAGAAATCATTGTAATAGCTATAAGTTTGGTCGAAAACAACAGATTAAAGTCCATCATGAGAGAAGTAAAGAAAACTTTCAAGTATAAGGGAATATTAATATTGAAACATATATGAACTAATTTATTAAGGAAAGAAAAAAGACAAGAAATT
Organism: Lumnitzera littorea; assembly: GCA_024138015.1. NCBI lineage: Eukaryota > Viridiplantae > Streptophyta > Magnoliopsida > Myrtales > Combretaceae > Lumnitzera > Lumnitzera littorea. The sequence goes on from JAMXBB010000010.1 coordinate 29,526,158, forward strand.
GTAATTAATAAAATATAATTATTGCAGTCAAAGGTTAGCATGGTAATATCTAATAAAAGTAAAGGCATGAAGTAGAAAGGGACTTTTGACAACTAGAAACCACTTGGTCATTTCTGATTGAACCTCCTCACCCTTTCAATACCTATAATTTTAACCAACTAAGCACAATAGTACAATTTTTAGAAAAACTTGCGAAACATTGTTATGATATCTTCAATGTCCTCACGACGTTGTGTATGAACTATCCCTTCAATGTAAGAACAGTAGTATAAGTTTTAGAAGTACCATATCTAGTTCTATAGTTCTCAAGAATTATAGGTATGTAATGTTTTACCTCTAGTTTGTCACAATAATTTTCACAAAATTAGTTGATGATGTATGAATATTATCATGTAAATTAAAAAAAAAACATTAGTGCTAATATAATTGATTCTCAATAAATATATATAGTAACAAAACTTTGAACATTTATGGGGAAAAAGAAAATCGTCTCATGACCTTTTGAAAACTAGAAATACTTTGATTTTCTTTAGAGGCTCACTGGGATTCTGATTGAATATAAGGGCATTTTAATGAAGAGCATATACATTGAAACAAATTTTATAAATAGAAATGCTTGATTTCAAGAATACCTAGTCTTCAAAGTCGAAGTTGTAAATCATTCACTATGTACTTTTTTTATTTCTATTTAAAATGGAAAGCTAAATGGGCTTTTCCATAAAGTGCTAAATGGATGAAGAATGGGGTGTTTGGTTATTGTTTTGACTAGAAGTTAGGGCAATAGTGCAAAAATTTACTAAAATATGTGATGTTTGAGTCGAATTAAAGGATATCTTAGAGAGTATGATAAGTAGATATCCAATTAAACACCTACTCAAAATTTAAGTTAAAAGGGTGTTTATATGTGAAATAGAACTAAAATAGTCTAAAAAAGTAGGCCAAAGGATGTTTTAAAGAATGTCAAATAAACTGAACTCAGAAGATGCCTATGAGGATGTCTTATATGAGTTAACCTAAAATGACTTCAAAACCGTACTACTTAAATATAATAACAACCTAAACTGAGATTAATGAACTTAACATTAGGAATTATGAGGAAAATATTGATATTTCACAATTTATACAACCACTAAAAGTGTCGCTTATAATATAGGAATCCTCCAAATGAATCAATCTAAAATGACTATGAAACATAAACACTTAAAATACAATCACTTCTCACAATAGGTAGAATATTGACACTCTACAACTTAGATGAATACGAAAAGTGTCATTCATGATATAGGAGCTTTCAGTAAAACAGGTACATGACAACTACACCTAGTTGAGTATTAAATACTCTAAGATAGTTGAGAAATGAGGAGTTTAAGTAAGTAGGATCAATGTTTCACTGCATTTCGGAGTATTATTTCAGAATACTTGGAGATTATGATATGTACTTACTTATGATTGTAGTTACCTTGTTCATTGAATATTGTTTTGCTTAAATTATTTGAGCTTGGCTGATTACCATAGAAAAAAAAAAAACTAATTTAAATTTGGGGAAACATTTAACCAAACATATATCACAACCCACTAAAGGAAATGACCAGGATTCTTAAGATAAACATGAACCCTTCGATAAGAATAACAAAAATGGTCCTTCCTCTCCCTTAGTCAAATTAAGTGAGAAGAGAGGAGGTTGTGGCAAGGTTGGAAATAGTAGTTCAAAGGTAGTCTTAAGTGGAGGGTATTCTCCATTGCACAAGCCTCGATTTAGTTCCGATTTGTGCGTAAGACATTAAACTCTTCAACCCAGATTAGAGCAGACACAATTTCTCTAATCTCATGATGGATCAAACAATATTGTACGATGACACTTCCTTGAATATACATTGTATCTAACTAAACTTGCTTGAAAACCTTAGTTACTTTTTCTTAAATACATACTTATGTCTCTATCCTACTTACCGCGCAAGCTATTGCTTATTCCCTTATAGTTTGTTTTGCAGGTTCACAATAAATCTACAAGTACAACACCCATAACTAGAATATCAGTAAATGGGGTTAGGAGTAAGGATCAAGAAGAATTGGCTAGATTATTATTCTTATTATCGACTTTTTCTACCTTTTAAGAAAACTACTAATATCCTCAAGTGACCCAATAGCTTTCGATCTTCTGATATGTGTATTAGAATAGGGTAAGGGGTCTTAATTTAGAAAAAAAAAATACAAAAAAAAAATAGAAAATTTAGAAAAATTACAAAACTAGAAAATTTAGGAAATTTAAATAAGTATTTAAATAATAATTTTTAGTGTTTTAATAATAAGTTTTTTTTTTAATTTTTAGTAGGAGAAGGGTGTTAAGCCTAGGCTTAGATTCAAACCTAGCCTAGGTAGGCCTTATCCATATCTACAATTTGATTGCATAAATGTACTAGGTACATGCCAATGACTTAATGGTATTACGCATAGACTTAACATTGCATATGGCTTGGAGGACTAGGGTTCAAATCTTGCCAAAGGTATAAAATGCCTTTTGTTTTTTCCATGACAACAAACATTGTCACGTGCCAAGTAATCACCACGCTACTATCTTGATATGTGGCACTTTGTTATTAGGCCACATCATGATACGTGGCATTGTTGATTGGACCTTGATACAAAACCATGTCGTCTACATATCATCCATGTAGTACAACACATGACGTCAAACATCACCATAGCTATCCATGTCATTAGCCACATGTCATGCAAGACACATAGCACATTACCATTCGACCCCACAACTGACGTGGCGCTACGTGATGCCATGATAGTGCCACGTCAACACCTCTTTCTCTCTCTTTCCTTCCCCTTCCTTCCTTTTCCCTAGTAAAATAGCCACATCCCCTTCACTTTAGCCTCATTTTTTACACAATTTCCATGCTTAAACACACTAATGAATGGATGATTCTTATTCTAAACACACCAATAGAAGACCTTGACAAGTTAACTCTTATTGTCCATTATAAAATGAGTATAGAACCATTTACCATGGAAGAATAGAGAGAGAACTTATTTGACATCACTTGCAAAGTGAATGAATAAGTTTGGGTGCTCATAGCGGATAATAAGAGCTGCACCACATAAACTTATGGGTTTTCTAACTACTCTTCTAGAAAGTCAAACGACAAGTTTATTTTAATAGTTAATTCAAAAGATTTTGCTATAGGTTTATATTAAATAGATATCGAATTAGATGCTTTAAAGCAGTTGAGTCTAGCATGCCTAATGTGGACTAGGTCTAAGGTAGCAGTTGTAAGGTCAGTTCCTATCTTAGGATAGTTCACATGGCAAGGCTCTTACAACTTTACCTCTATAGTGCGTGATAGATACATTCTAAGATGAGCAAAATATGAATAATATTCAAGGGTACAAAAGGAATTATGGAAAGGAAGCTTCGATTGGTCGATTCATTCACATTCTTGGTAGGATATGTAGCAGTCTTGCATTGGATAGGTACCTGATAAAAGAGACAAACTAGTATAGATGGAGCTACTAGGTATTGAGCTGTTTTAATCTTCTTTCCCTTATAATGGTCTGTAACTGGGGACCTTGGCTCAAACCTCGAGAAGGAAGGTATACTGGTAACCTTAGCTAAAAACCCGAGCTGTCCTAGTGTGACTTGTAGTTTGACCATAGGTTTAGAAGCTCGGTTGATGTTATAATGGTATGGTATACAGTGAGCTTAGAATCCTTGGATATACTTGAGCTTGTCCTTGTCTACCCACTCTTTAAGTACTCGAGTGACCATGTTTTGGAGACCCTTCAATTAGCTACAGGTTAAGTGACTCGAGGTTGACATCCTCAATTCTATGAATCATGAAGTCTTGGAAGAGGTCAGCATGCTATGCAAAGAGGTAAGCATGGACAGCTTAGAGGTCAAATTCTAATTATTAGTGGTCTTTGGTGTCTTGGTGGAGGGAAATTGATTTTCTGCTGGGGTTTTCCAATTTCCCCATAAGAAATTGGGGTGATTCCTTTACCCAAGATTGTAAGTGCTCCTATGTAGGTTGTTTTAATGCTTAAGTAGGTTTCCCATATAATCTATTTGCTTTACCTAATCTTGTATTCCTTACTCCTATACATTAAAATCATCTAACATTGGTTGGATTGTTGAGAGCCAACTGAAAGTGCATTTGTCCTTTTACTCAACATATATACCTTAGCTACTAATGTGGTGGTTATGTTCACATCATAATTCTTATAGCCCTTTGCCTGACCCTAGTATTTTCCCGCTAATAGTTATTTAAGATGCCACTAGGTAGGTCATTGTAGGGTTTTTGACCCATTTGGCTAGCTAAAGACCTTATAGGGTTTTAGAAGTGGTTCTCAAACCCTAAAGGGTTCTAAGTTAAGTTTTGGGATTTAGAAAAAACCTAATGGAAAACTCGAACTCGATTAAAAATAATAATATATACATATATAATATTAGTAATTTAGTACTAACTATAAATAATAAAACATAATAATTGATAAAAGATATCTCGGCTCTTTCACACTTTGTCTTTTAAAAAAACCTTAACACCATCTCTTTCTTTCTCTCACAATCTCTGTGACTTTCTTCTCTTACCTTTACTCTCTCTTTCAGCTAGTTAGCCGCATTGCTTAATCCCTACCCATCTCCTTTCTATTAATCATCTATTGATTTAAAATAAAAAGAAGTGAGTTAGTCTTGAATAATTATACATGATTTGTTTTATTATATAAAACAAACCACACATTATTTGCTTTATCTTTTGTATACACCCATGAATCAATTTTTTAAAATTTTTTTAGTATTAGTGGGTTGGGTTAGGTTTTTGATGAATTCTACAAAACCATATAGGGGCAGGTTTTGAAAATAGGATAAAAATCCTATAAGGTTTGATAAGCCTTATAAGGTAGCGAGTCGAGAATAGGTTTTGCAAAACCCATTTTGAACCCGCCTATGTGGCATCTCTAATAGTTATTTATTGTTGTCACTTCTATTAAGGCCTACACTTCTTCAGGTGTTTTTATATTCAAAGTGCATCCTATAGTTGCATCTATCATTTGCTTCATGGATAAATTGAGGTCATCATAAAAGGTTTGGATTTGCATTCAAATTCAGAGTCCATGATGTGGACACCTTCCAAGTAAGCCCTTAAATTGCTCCCATGTGTCATATAAGGTCTCAACTTCAAATTAAGTAAAGTAAGAGATATTGATTCGAAGCTTAAGGTTTTCACAGGTGGGAAATATTTTTCCAAAAATTTTTCCACCAACCTAACCTAGGTTGCGATAAAATTTCATGGAAAAGAATTCAACCACTGCTTTGCTCTACTTCTTAAAGGGAAAGAAAACAACTGTGGTCTTATGGGATCATCATTTACCCCATTGATCTTAAATATCACAAATCTCTAAGAAACTAAAGATGTAAGTATTGTGTTCTTTATCCTGGAGGCCATTAGATTGCAAATATTGTTATATCATTTGTATGAATTCAATTGAATCTAAAAATTATTGGCAACCATAGTCATTCTAGCAATACTAGAATCGATTCTCGTAACCATGGGCCTTGAATAATTGTAAATGGTCCGAGTCCATTTCAATATTGTTGGATATGGGATTTAATAATGTGAAATCTCCTCAATCCTAAAGTGAAAGAGTATTTTTCCTTGGTCTTTTAATGCTTGTTGAGTCCCTCTATTCAACTGCTAAAAATATGGCTTCAATCCCCCTTTTTTCCTTTTATAATTTGTGTAAAAACCCCAAATTTGATGGCAACACAACCCTTAATCATAGTCATATTTCAAGGTGTGTTAACTCCTCTCTTGAAACTTCTCCTAAGTCTAGGAAATTGGATCTTTGATTTATGACCCTTGACATGGTCGTATCAAAAGCGCATGTTAGTTTCCAAGAATTCAATATGAAAGTTATACGACAAAATCTGATTAATTTCTATTAATATTTTACTTGAGTTATATGATGATAGGAATCAACCCTTCGGATTGATCACAAGCAACTGAGCTAGAGGTCTCTAAGGACTCACAAGGAGGATAATGGCTCATAGCCCCATCTAGGACAAGAATTCCTATTCTAACCTCCATGATTTACTCTACTATTGACTTGAGTACCAAGCTCTCTTGTGTACCAACATTGTCTCTAGAACTATCGAGCAAACATACCGACCCTCCAGGCAGGCATGCCTACCTACAAAGCAATCGTACCATAATCATGACAACATTCAAGCATACCAACCTTAACCACTGTCTAAAGCCGAGCTCTCAAACTAACTAGGATCCAATCCTAGTCTAAGGCAAATATTCATTAGTAACTAATTGGCCAAAGATCGACCTGACTTAGATAAAGTAGGCTCTGATCGCATACCTTCTTTTTCCTCACTTCATCCGAGTTATACTATATTTTAAAGCAACTAGTGACCAGCTACCATGCGATACGTGTCTTTTAGTACAATATTTCAGAAGGATTCTTTATTTTTTCGTACAAAATATTCTTTATATTGTTTACACATTTTAATATCATTCATGTATCCCAATTGTAAATTCCATTTATAGTTGTAACCCTAATGGGGCTAGTATAAATACCCCATTTGTTATATCGAGACACAACTCTCTTTGATTATCAGAATATACAAGTTTCCCTTTTTAAGCAGCCTTAGTGTTCTTACTTACCCTTAACTTTTATATATTCTCTTTTTAGCAAGAAGTAGTGGCGAGTGACTCTATAGTTTGGACTGATGTATCATATCCGGTAGATTCTAGGCTGAGTAAGATCGATTGGTGTGTCATATCTGGTCGATAGCTGTACTCCTTTGTATGTTCGACCCTAGAGATGCATCAACTTCGTTGGTATTAAAGCACGGTTCTGAGAGTAAGTGTGTGAAATTGTAGTGAAGTTTTAGTTCATATTTGTTGTTTATGGCTGTAGTGTTCCTTCCGTAGTTGCTTTAATGTGTTCGCATGGAGAAAGTTTAGAGTTGTGAGCTGTGTAGTGAAAATTTGTGTGTTGGTAAGTATAGTTCCATTAGTAATCTGTTTTTCACTACAAAAACAAAGTAAGTTCATTTCTATCCTGTTCGAGTGATTATTAGGTATTGAAGTTATTAGAGTATGTTAGCTAAAGTTTTAGGTAGTAAGGTAGCAGTATTTTCCATGTATTGTATTGTTAATCTATTCAAGAAGTATTGTACTATATCGAATTTAAGTGTTCAAGGTATTATTGGTGACCAAAGTAATGGTACTCAACTTGGTCATAGTCATAACGGTAGCAACACTAGAAGGTCAGTTGATGATAAGCTTGATGGACTCACTAATCTTGTTGAGAGTCTAGTCACCGCAATGTAAGTTAATAGACAACAACCTAGGGTGTGCAACACCATAACCCACCAGAAAATGCTCTTGAGAGACACTATGACCAAGATAATCGAGCTAATTGTCCAAATCAACCCCCTCGAGCTAGAGGAGTAGTAGACTGAGTTGTTAGGTGTAAGTTAGAGTTGGAGGAGATAGATGCCAAAGAGTATGGAGAGGAAGAAAAAGGGGTTGATTATTATCAAGCATAAGAGTGAGGATGCTAAGCTCCTTAAGGACTAAATGATGTCAAAGTCTAAATCCCACCCTTAAGTGGAAGTAGAGATACAGATGAATATTTGGAGTAGGAAAAGAAGGTGGAGCAAGTGTTTGACTATTATGGATATATAGATGCTACTAATGTCCGACTTGTTGCAATTGAGTTTTGTGGGTATGCCACTATGTAGTGGAAAAATCTGAATGCAGCCAAAGTAAGGGATGGAAGACGAAGAGTATGGACCTAGGATGAGATAAAGAGGTTGATGAGGGGTAGATTTGTGCTTGAGACTTACTTGTAAGGCACGTTTCCCAAACTACAGGAATTTCTCTAAGGAGGCTGATCTGTTGAAGACTATGTGAGAGAATTCCAAATGCTTATGATCTGAGCCGATGTAGATGAACTCGAGGCTCTTACAGTATTGAGGTTCATTTTTAGGCTTAAATATGATATTCATAACATTGTAGAAGTGCAAAGGTTTTATACTATGGAAGAAACAATTAAGGTAGCATAAAGGGTCGAAAAACATAAGAGAAATGCTCTAAGCCAACTTAGACCAACATTTTCCTAAGCTCCTATTCCATGCCAACCTGTTCACATCAAGCTGAGGAGAGAGACAATCGACCTGACAATAACTGAACAGGCTAGTAGGTTGAGTAGGCCAGTCAAGTTGAGTTGAGGTTAGGCTGACCTTAAGGACGTATGAATGAGGATAGACCTCTAGATAGAAGACAAGTGAGGTAAAGTGCTTTAAATGTTTGGCCTTTAGACACATGACTACTGAGTGTTCGAATTGACGTACCATGGTGCTTCGAGGAGATATAGTTGATAGCACCAATGAGAGTAAGCTTAAGGAGGACAAGAATGATGGAAGGATTGAAGCTAAGGACGAAGAGAAGACTTGTGTCTATATTGACTAGGGAGAGGTGATGACCTTAGTACTAAAACAAGCATTGAGTTCCCTACTGAATTTCAAGGAATACTAAAGGGGGAATCTATTCCATACGAAATGTACCATTAAAGGACAATTGTGCACCATCATAGTGGATAGAAGAAGTTGTACTAACATCATCGTACAGTCCTTTGTGCAAAGGTTAGGACTATAGACCTCTAAGCACCCTTGACCCTACAAGCTACATTGGCTTCATGATAAGGGTGCCCTACAAGTCACAAAGCAAGTCACCGTAGTGTTCAGTATTGGGAAAGTGTATTGGGATTAAGTAGTATGTGATGCCATCCCCATAGGAGCTTCATATCTATTATTAAGAAGACCTTGGTTATTTGACCAACGTATTATTCATGATGGATACAAGAACACCTATGCCAAGATTATGCTATAACCTATGACACTAACTCAAGTAAATGAGACCCATAATGAGCTCACTTGAGCTAGTAAGAAGGCCTTAGTAATGAGTTGAAGAGAGCTTTGAGCTATTGAGAAGGCCGATGACCTATGTTCTTGTTGATTAGAAGATTATTAGAGATGAGAGACCTTAAAAAAGTGCTTAATGAGATTTGAAGGTTGATAGACGAGTCTACCGACCTGTTTTTTTAAGGGCTACCTAAAGGGTTACCCCTAGTTTGAGGCATAGAGCATTATATTAATCTATAGCTAGGCGCTGCCTTACCAAACCAACTTGCTTAGAGAATGAACCCTGAGTAAGCTACTGAGCTGAAAAGACGAGTAGATAAGCTCATAGGGAGAGGATATGTGAGGGAGAGCATCAGCCTTTGTGCTGTACTAGCTTTGCTCATCCTAAAGAAGGATGGTTCATGGTATATGTGCATCAATAACTAAGAAATCAATCAAATTTCTATCAAGTATAGATATTCGATACTAAGGCCTGATGACATGTTAGATGAGCTTCATAGCACCAAAATATTTTCAAAGATTGATTTATGAAGTGGCTACCGCCAAATTCTCATAAGGCCTTGTGACGAATGGAAGATTGCTTTCAAGATAAGGCATGGTGTCTACAAATTGCCGATTATATCGTTCAAACTTACAAATGTGTTGAGCACATTGATGAGGCTTACGAACCATGTGATGTGCCCTTTGATCAAATGATATGTAGTCGTGTACTTTGATGATATATTGGTGTATAGTAGCGACCTAGGCAATCATGTTCAACATCTCTGAGCTATTTTTGAAATCTTATGAGTTGAGAAGTTATTTGGGAACCTGAAGAAGTGTACGTTCTATCAGGGTGAAGTGGTTTTTCTTAGGTATGTGGCATCAGGGGAAGGAATCTAAGCCAATGAGGAGAAAGTCCAAGTTGTCTTGAAGTAGCTGACTCCAAAGAATGTTACTGAAGTACAAAGTTTTCATGGCCTTGCTTCTTTCTACAGGCAATTTATTAAGAACTTCAATACTAACATAGCCTCCTTAACTGAGTCAACAAAAATGGGCAATGGGTTCCAATGGAATAATCGAACTGAATAGAACTTTAAGGAGATTAAGGAAAAGCTTACCTCTACCCCTGTCCTGTCATTACCAAATTTTAACAAACCATTTGAACTAGAGTATAATGCGTTAGGTGTTGGAATTGGTGCTGTCCTGATGTAAGAATGATGACCAGGTACCTATCATAGTGAGAAGCTTAATGGTGCTGTATTGAACTATTATGTGTATGAGAAAGAGTTGTACTCTCTTTTTCTAGCTCTTACTATCTAGCAACACTACTTCACAAGAGTTTGTGATCTACATTGACCATGAGTTATTGAAGTATCTTGGGAGTTAGAACAAACTCTTAAAGGGGTAAGCTAAGTGGCTAGAGTCTATGGAATGGTTCTCCTACATGATTCGACATAAGAAAGGAAGTGCCAACGTAGTCACCGATGCTCTATCACATAGGCAAAACTTGTTGACCACTTTGTAAACAAAGTTGCTTGGACTTTCACTTATCACTGAACAGTAAGTTCATGACCCTCAATTTGGTCCCATTCTAGAGCAGTGTCAAAAAGGAGCTGCTATTGGAGGATATTATCTTAGGGATGGGTATCTGTTTAAGGATTGAAGGCTATGTATATCAAACTATTCCGCATGTGGGCCGTTGGTGAGGCAAGCTCGTAATGGTGGATTATCTAGTCATTTCAAAGAAACCAAAATAGCCAATCTATTGAAAGAAAATTTTTACCTATCTAGTTTGGCTAAGAATGTCCATAAGGTAGTGGGAACTTGCAAGGTGTACAAGAGAGCCCCATAGAGAGTATATATCCCCCCCAACACCAACCTTACCTTGGGCTAACCTCTACATAGATTTGGCCTAAGGTTACCTTAGACATCTAAGGGAAAAGATTCGGTCCCCATAGTAATAGATTGCTTTAATAAAATGGCACACTTCATCCCATGCCATCGAATTAATGATGCTTTATATATTACTAATCTATCTTTGTAGGAAGTAGTCCAACTACATGGAGTGCTGAAAACTGTTATTTCAGATCAAGACACAAAATTTTTGAGCTATTTTTAAAAGACTCTTTGGAGAAGACTTACAACAAAACTTGTGTTTAACTCTAGTAATCACCCTTAGACTAATGGCTAGATTGAAGTGGTGAATATGACACTAGGCAATTTACTTAGAGCTATTGTGGGAAAGAACTTGAAGAACTAAGATTTGTGTTTACCAGTTGTAGAATTCGCATACAATCGAATCATCTATAGTACTACTAGAAAGGCCTTATTCTAGGTCGTCTATAGCCTTAACCTTACTATCCCCTTAGATCTGATTAGTACCCCTACAGTTATTGAAGAAAGTCAATTTGATGTTAATCAAGCCTAACAATTGCAAGAACTACACTAGATTATCATTAGGAAGATCACCAATTTCAATCAAAGACAACAAGAGATTAGTAGTCGAAGTTGCCAAACTGTTTCTTTCAAGCCAAGAGACTTAGTATGGATTTACCTTAGTCGAGAATGATATTTTCACTTAAGACAAAACAAGTTATCTCCAAGTGCTGATGGTCCATTCAAGATTCTAAAGAAGGTCAACTGCAACACTTGCTAGATTGAATTGCCCAATGACTATGGTATTTCCTCTTCTTTCAATGTGTTTGACTTGATTCCCCATCGACCAAAAGAAGAAGATCCCACAAGTGCTCTGGAAGAATAGGAATTGGAGACCACTTTAAATTTGAGGTCAAATCAAGATCCCACAAGTGCTTTAGAAGAATAGGAATTAAAGACCACTTTAGATTTGAGGTCAAATCTTCTCAACCCCTAAGCAGATAATAGGAATAAACCCTTCAGACCAATTACGTGTAGTCGAACTAGAAGACTCCAAGGACTCACGAGGAGAATAATGGCTCGTAGCCCATCTAGGATTAGAATTCCTATTCCGACCTCCATGAATTACTCTACTATCGACTTGAGTATCGAGCTCTCTCATGCACCAACATTGTCTTCGAAACTACCGAGCAGACATACTGACCCTTCAAGTAGGCATGCCTATTTACTAAGTAATCGTACCATAATCATGACAACATTTATGCATACCAACCTCGACCATTGACCAAAGTCAAGCTCTCAAACCAACTAGGATCTAACCCCAGCTTGAGGTAAATATTCATTATTAACTGATTGGCCGAGGACTGACCTGACTCAGACCAGGTTGGCTCTGACCACATACCCTCTTTTTCCTCACTTTGTTCGAGTTGTTCTATATTTTAGAGCAACCAATGACCAGCCACCATGTGATACGTGCCTTTTGGCACAACATTCCAAAAGGATTCTTTACTTTTTTGTATGAAATATTCTTTGTCTCTTTTACCCATTTTAGTATCATTCATGTATCCCGATTATAAATTACCCTTTTATCTTTTCCATGTATACTTGTAACTCCAGTAGGGATAGTATAAATATCTTATTTGTTGTATGTAGACAAAACTCTCTTTGATCATTAGAATATATAAGTTTCCCTTTTTGAACAATTCTAGTGTTCTCATTTACCCTTAACTCTTATTTATTCCTTTTAGCAAAAGGAATAGTGGCAAGTGACCCTATAGTTTAGATTGATGTGTCATATTTGGTAAATTATAGGCCGAGTAGAATTAATTGGTATGTCATATCTAGCTAGTAACTACCTAGACTTTTGCTAGCTAGTAACTACCTAGACTTTTGCTAGCTTTTCTTTTGTTTACTTTCGGTTCACTTTGTTGTGGTGCTCCTCCATATGTTCGACCCTAGAGATGCATCATATGATTAGATCACGTTGTCGTTTTAGAGTCCATGTATCTTTCGTTGACAATTTCTCCAGTTACAAACAAACACAGTCTTCAACATGGTCATGTCTAATAGTTATCATAGACTACAAAAGCCTAAAACTTCCTTAAACAAACTACAAATAGAGTGAAACTCAATCCAATGTCTTCCTTTCTACTCCAATAACATATCTAAACCTTGAAATCAAAATTTTAGTTAATCAAGTACCAAATTCTCTCAAAAATACACTAAACTAAGGTGGAAAAGTTATGAAAACTCCTTAACAAATATGTATAATTGAAGACCTATCAAACTTCCCCAAACTTAAGCATTTGCTTATCCTTAAGCAAATCAATAAACCAAGACAAAAAAGGACATGAAACACTTAAACAACTTATCACCATTAAAGAAGCTAGTTAATAACTACACTTAACCCAAAAACACCTACGGTGACAAACTCCCAATCAACCTGCAATCATTTAACCATGTAAATCATTTAACATGCAATCACACAAAATTGAGCCATAAAGCACTTAACAACTCCCAAATTCTCACTCAATCACCTTAAAATGTTCCAAAAGCACTTAATATTAAAGTTCACTTGCTAACCCATGTCAATCAAAGTTTAATTGAATCATTTAATTGAGGATTCATAGATTCAAAATCAGATGTGACATCTCCCTAATTGAGAAAGAGTCGTAAAAATTTTATTTATTTAACTAAGATATATACAACTCCCTCTTCAATCTCTCTAAGCACCATAATTCAAGATAAACACATGGTACATCCACTAATCTTCTAATCATTCCCTTAATAATTGTTTTAAGCGGGAGGCATTTCTACTTCTTCTTGTTTTTTTTTTTTTAAATTTTGTTTTATTTAGCATGGAGTAGTTTCATTGGTCAATAAGTCCCAAGCTAGACTATCTTAAGCTATTGGGCATTAAGACTCCCATTCAAACCATCCACTACTACAAGTTATTTAATTTACTCTTTTCTTTGTTTAAGTTCAACCTTTATGCACAAACTTTTCTCTTAACCCATGTAGCGACCTTTCAGTTGCCAATCTCAAACTCACCACCTAAGTTGACAAGTGTTGTTCCATACAAAGGAGGCACCTCAAAGGCTTAATTACTCCGGTCAACAAGTTCTATAGCTAAGCTTTTATTCATTTCAATTCAATTAATTTCATTTTTTTTTCTCATTTTATTCAGCATAAAACTTCATTGATTGTCTAAGGAAATACATACATCAAAATAAAATTTAAAAATAATATGACTAACTCTCATCTAGTAACATTGCTATAATTCCAATTGTTATAACCCCGAACTCAATAACTTGTAACTTTATGCCACATATATTTAGCTAATCAACTCTAATAAAGTGTAATTACATCAACAATGGTTAAGTATTCAAGTTGATCCAATTATTCAAATGCAGCTTAGAAAATTTTTCATCTCATTGCAAGTTAACTAAATGAATTAATTGGGTTCAATGCCATAAAAAAAAAAAAAAACAAGAAATTGGTTTTCTAAGCAACACAACAAATTTTATATCCTCTTCCCTACATTTAAAAGTTAATATTGTCCTTAATATACAAACAATAAAGCACTAAAGAAAATTCAATAAAGAAACCATAATAGGGAAGAAGGAATGGGGTAAAGGGAACTTAGATTCCCCTAGGCATTGTAGAAAGTTGACTCTAAGAGTTTGTTAAAAGCTATTACTTTACATGGCAATACTTGTAGGACCCTTGCTAGAAAGACACTTGAAATAAAGACAATAAAGCAAAAAAAAAAAAAAAAAAAGATAGCAAAAAATAAAAATAATAAATAAAAGAGTAGCAAAGCCACTTAGGTCTTTGAAAAGTAAAAGTACAAACATAAGCTAAAAAGAGAAGAAAATAAAGAAAATCAATCATCAACAGCATCATAGTCATCATTTTGATCCTCCCATGCATCCTCTATCTCCCCATCATCATCACCCCTTTACTCCCCTTCCTCATGTTCATCATCTACCTAGTATTCCTCCCTTGTATCACTATCTCCCCCATCGGCTACTTCAATTTCCACCCTTTTATCTTCCTCTTCACCCTTTGTAGCACTTTCTCTAATAATTCCTAAGACAAGACCAACATCTTCAAGTGGAATGCAAACATGCACCAGGTACCTAAATTCAAATTGGCTTGTTTATTTTGACTTATCTAAGTAATTTGAGCAGTTTACTACACTAATTGATAGTTTAAAGATTCTTAAGAATATTCACGACACAATGGGTAATCCAAATTGGAAAAGAAGCTATATTGGAACAAATGAAAAGGGAGATGACACTTATGATGTTGTGAACTACCTGTTGCAAGAAATCAGTAGGAAGTGAGAGGGTATTCTCTATAATCATAAAGCTGATGGCTGAACAGAGAGATATAAAAGTACGATTAGTTGCTTAAGGTCATGCTAAAACCTATGAAATAGATTATCAAGTGACATTTGCTCATGTTACAAAACTTAATACTATTGGAATCCTCCTATCTGTTGCAAATTTGGGGAACTTGAAAAGGAGGTCTATATGAACATTCTACTTGAATACATTTAGGAAATGTAATTGACAAAATGTAACTAAAGAAATCTCACTATTAATTAAAGCAATCATCTTGAGCACAGTTCAAGAAAATTAATTGCATTATAACTCATTGAATTATATCCAAGGAGAATCTAATCACACATTATTAACCAAGCTAACAAGTTTTGATAAAAGACTCTTCCTTTTTTGAGTAGTGTTGACAAAAGAGTCATTTTGATAGGTTACATAAATGATAAAATACTTATAGGATATAATGAGGGGTGAATTTCAAAACTTCTAGAGGAAAATAAAGATGGAATATGAAGTAAAAAACTAAGAAGATTTTTGAAATATTTTCTTAGAATGGAATTGTTTGAAGTAAGAGTGGTATCTTCATTTCACAAGGGAAGTATACTCTTGATTTATTATGAAAGATAAGTAAACTTACACGCAAATCAATATTGACTCCTTTTAGTATATAATTGAAAGAGCAAAGTGGCAAAAAACTACTAGTAGATAGGAGAGGATATTAGAGACTTATTAGGAGACTCATTTACGTATCTTTTACCAAGCTAGTTAGCCCTTGTTGTAAGTTTGATAAGGCATAATTTCTTTATGCACCTTCTTTCTCGCTGAAGGCACTAAAAAAAAAAAAAAAAACCAGTAAACAGGGAACGCACATACGACCCTACTCCCATACTAAGTTTCTACATGCGCCCCTTTTCGTGATATTTTTCAAAATGGGGCCTATTGAGGTACAAAACTCCCAAGAGATGTTAACCTTTCTTTTCTATGGACCATCTTCATTATTATGACTAAAAATGAGAAATAGATGAGTTTGTCCCTTATGGACAAACCATTTTTTAAACAAAGGTTATAGGCACACTAATCTAGCAAATGCCATAGTGAAATCATATTTAGTAGATGCAACTTATATTTTTCATTTTTCACTTAATAATTTGTTAAGGACTCGAAGGGTAGGAGTGTGATTTGAAAATTGCAGTTACATAATGTGATTTAGAAATTGCATATTGCATACGCGGTTTACTTCATCTACACACAAAACAAAGATAAGTTTTGACTAAAATCTAAAATAGCTTTAATGGATTTTTATGTTTTCAATCTAAAATAGAGGCAATGTGTGTTCAATTTCTCCAAGGCAAGATTGGTATTAGGAAAAGTGTTAAGAGATAAAGAGAGAGAGCACAAAGGGCGTAAGAATTTTCGAAGAATTTGAAGAGAGGTATTATTATGGGTTTCCAATATGTTATCTAGAAGCTAATTACATTTGTGATAGCTACCTGCATACAAATCGCAATTCAAAATTGAGATTTTCTTAAATAGCATTAGAAATATGCTATTATCCATTTCCTCCTATCATACTTCAACGGAATTTGAGAAAAGTGAGATCGTAAGTACAAGATGCAATTTTGCAACAATAAAAAGGGAATTAATTTGGCTCGGACTATTTTTTAAGAAATAGTTTTTCAACAAGGGGCAAACTCATCTTTTCCTCGACTGAAAACTAACAGCGTATTTAGCTATTAGATAAAAAGAGAAGAAAATTTATGGAAAAGAAAAAAGTGGAAAGGAAATTAGTAGAAAAGGAAATGAGTGGAAATCTTTACCCTTGTTTGGATATAAAATGTGGGAATAGAAGCAAATAACTAAAAATATTTTCTTAACTTGACCAAATTACCCTTTATTGTGCCTTTATTACTTTTATTCTAGACAAGAAGAGGAGATGGATAGTTTTGTAATTTCATAAATTTTCCATCCATTTTCATAGCTTTCTCTCTAAATTTGAACAAAAAAAGTGACACTTAGGTGGAAATGTTTCCAACCATTCCCACTACATTCATCCCATTTCCATCCACTTTTGAGTTATCCAAATAAATACTTTATGTCAGTTCCTTTTGATTTCCATAGGATTGCATCTATCCAAACACAATGTAAATGAAATGAGGGTGGGAAGGGAAAAGGATAAAGAAATTATATTTTAAAAATAATCCCTAAAGTGTGACTCTACAAAAATTATTTCAAGAATACTATATTTAAAACTAGTTTCTAATATCCAATTTCATAATATATTGAAATCAATTGTTGAATGTGGAATTTATTATTTTGAAATTGAAAATGAGTTTTTAAAAACCAATTGCACTAAAAATAAAGAAATTAGTTTTAAAAGAGGCTTACAAGAAAGACTATCAATTGGCTTTGCAAAATTATTGATTCTTAAAGAGCTGATTTCAGCAAATACTAAAATCGTGTCTTAGTAGTTCTATAACCACATGCAAATTTGCTTCTATGCCCAAAATTACAACACTTGTAAAACAAAAGACAAAATAATTGTAAAATAAGGACCATACTCATCAACAACGATAAAACAAAAAACCTTAAAGCTATCCAAAACTTTTCAACCTCATCATACCCTATATGCAAATAACTAAACTTCTCAAAACCTATAAACTAAAAAACTCAATAACATCTAAACTTATTATCCATAGTCATCAATAACAAGTCATTCACAAACCCCTTAACTATAACAAATCTTTACGACTATAACTAAGAGAAATATAAGATAAGGAAGTTAAATAACACAACTGAAATAAGACATGCAAAGGTTTCATTAATTCATATACTTAGTATACATTTATAAATGTGTACAAAATTTTCATCAATCTAATGGACAGCTAACCTCTAGCTCTCTTACTTACGCATGCCTCTAAGGCCTTTAATCTCTAGTATGAAGGATTCTTTCTTGTTAGCCTACCGAGGACGAGACATAGTACACAGAAGAATGGTAGGCAAACTCATTGAGAACTCAACTCTAATACACCTTGCTCTATTTTAATCCTTATACCGTTGCCGACCCCTCATTTGTTGAAGCTAACCTATTAAGTGCTGAAGCCAAGGCCCCTGCATGCTGGTCCTTCTCTTTTAGCCTACTACTACACAATGGCATCCTTTATTCGTCTTGACAACTCTGATTACTAATACGGACTCCATAGATGAATACACAAGCCCAATATCATGGGTAACCAAAAGGATGGGTCTAGGCCATGAGATGGCTCAAAGAGTAAATGGTAGTTGAGAATAAGCAAGGGTTCCTGTGCTTTGATGATGGATATGACGCACCAATGTCTCACACGAGCTTGAGTCACACTTAATATGACATATAAGTATAGCTAGAGGTCTCTTGCCACTAGTCTACGCTTAATGGGATAGGTAAGAGTAGCTTAAAAGTAAGCAAAAGGACGCTTAGCTTAAGAGGGAGTAAAAGTTTAGTATATTCTTTGTATGATGATACAGCTATTACATTATGCGAGTATTTATAGTATCTAGTTAAGGTAAGTCTTAAATTATAGAAAATTACAGAAATGGATCCGTACTTGCTAAACAAAAAGGAGAATAATTTACAAAGAAAGCAAGTATTTGTGCAAAAGAATATCTTCTATCAAAAAGGATAGTATAGATGTCAGAAAGGACAACACATGGCGTTTTACTTAGTCTATGGTGGGCCTTGATTAGGTCTAGTTAGCATCAATAGTTCAACAGTTTTTATTTTTAGGGCTAGACAAGGGTTGGCTTAAGGACTGCTTACATTAGGGTTAGCCTTGGGTGGTCGGCTCTTGACAATTGTTAGCTTAGCCTCAACTCTATGGAGATGGCTATTTTCTTGATTTTGTGCTTAGGTTAGGGTATTGTCGGCTCTGTATGTTGACTAATCACCTCAGTAGCTTCTTGAATGGTGTGGAGAGCAAAGTAGCTTAGTAGATCAGATAGGGGTAAATACTGCTCCTCTACACTTAACTCACTTCGGATAGCTTGGTGAACCATTGAAGAAAGCCCTTGAGCTCGAGAGCGTATGATTGGTCCCTGATCCATATCATCTCTTCTTGGTTATTTGAGATTTGGGATCAAATCTAGTTCAACTCTAAGTTGCTCGTCTTCGAAAGTGTAAGGTTGGAGATCGGCAATGTTGAAGGAGTTTGAGACTCCATATCCTTCAGGTAATTCAATCCTACAGGCATTAGGATTGATCTTTTCATGCATTTTGAAAGGTCCGTTAGCTCTAGGAGACAACTTACTCTTCTTCAAGTTTAGGAATCATTCCTTGCTAAGATGTATCTAAACCAAATCACCTAGTTGAAATTCGCTCTTCCTCTATCCTCGACTTCGTTTCGCAGGTGTAGTATTAGCTCGACTCAATTGCTCTACAACCTTTTAGTGCATGGCTTTGATAGCCTCAACTCTTTCAATGGATGGCTGATCATCATGAAGCTTCAGTTAGGATGCTTGGTTTATTAGAGCTCAAGGTTAAACCCATAGGCGACCTTAAATGGAGACATGCTTGTTACGTTGTGGGTGGTCCTGTTGTTAGCGAACTCAATGATTGATAAACACAAATCCCAATTGGCCATGTTTTGTCTGATAGCAACCTGCAGCAAAGTTCCAATGTTTTGATTGACAACCTCGATCTATCCATCGATCTATGGATGGCAGGACATGCTGTACAGTAGCTTAGCTCCCATTCACCTTTGTAGCATCCTCTAAAAGTGGCTCATGAACTTTGGGTCTAGATTCAAAACAATGGTTCTGGGAACTTCGTGAAGCTTGATTACTTCCTACAAGAAAAGAAAAGAGATAGCTGAAGCATCATTAGTTTTGGAATAGGGCACGAAATGTGACATCTTGCTAAATTGATCTGTAACCACCATGATGGAGTCCTTCTCTCGGGACATCCTCAGCAATCTTAACATGAAGTCTATACTTAGCTCGAACTACGGTTTAGTTGGGACAAGCAAGGTTAGATAACGTCCTTGCTCAGCTTAGCTCTTTGCCTTTTAGCAGGTTACACACTTCTCCAATACAAACTGTACGTCTCTCATCATTTTCGGCCAAAAGAATCTCGTAGATAGTACTTCATGGGTTCAGCGCTGGCTAAAGTATCCTATCAATCCTCCTCCATGCATCTCGTGCACTAGCAATTCTCTGGTGGAATAGGTTGGGATACATAGCCTCATTTTCCTAAATAAGTATCCATCTTCCCTATGATAGTCATCCTATGTCCGTCCTTCCTCACATCGAGCATAGATAGGATCAAAGTATGGATCTTTAACATCCAAATTCTTTATGGTTGAAAAACCAACTAGCCTTGTTTGCAACTCAGTCAGGAGGGTATGTCATCTCGATAGGGTGTCAACCACTACATTGTTTCTTCCATTCTTGTATTCTATGACATAAGAAAAACTCTCCATGAACTTGACCCATTTGGCTTGCTTCCAAGACAACTTGAGTTAGCTCTTCAAATACCTCAAGGATTCATGATCGGTGTAAATCACAAATTCGTTAAGCAGTAGATAGTGTTGCCATATCATTAAGGCTTGGATTAAGGAGTAGAATTGCTTGTCATAGATAGAATAGTTGAGTATAGCTCCTCAAAGTTTCTCACTAAAGTAAGCAATAAGTTAGCCTTTTTGCATCAGTACAGTACCTATGCTTAGTCCAGATGCATCACACTCTATTATGAGCACTTTGTCAAAGCTTGGCAGAGCTAAGATGGGGGCTGTACTTAGCCTCTCTTTCACCTCCTTGAAACTCCTCTTCTCCTTCTCTCCCCATCTGAGTTCAACACTCTTCTTTGACAGTTTGGTAAGTAAGGCCATAATCGTACTGAAATTCTTTATAAATTTGTGATAGAACAATGCTAGGTTGTGGAAACTTCTCACATCTGCAAAACAGGTCGGCTTAGGCCATTCTATGATCGCTCTTATTTTCTCATCATCAACTTAGATGCCAGCTCCACTCATAACAAACCCCAAGAAGATCACATCAGATCAGCAAAAGTCGCACTTCTTCAGATTAGCGTAGAGCTATCCAACTTAGAGTTTTGCAAAGACTCTTTAAAGGTACTCCTAGTGAATCTCTTTGTCGGGGTTGTATACTAGAACGTCATCAAAATAAACTACAACAAACCTTCCTATTAATTATCGAAGCATATGATTCAACAAGTGCGTAAATGCTCGGTGCATTAGATAGTCTAAATGGCATTACAGGCCATTCATATAAACCATGTCATATCTTCAATGCAGTCTTCCACTCATCACCCTCGGGCATTCAAATCTGATGGTATCTAAAATTAAGTTCAATCTTAAAGAATACTCTTGCTCTGCTTAGTTCATCTAGCATGTCATCAAGCCTAGGTATGGGATACCTATACTTGATGGTGATTCGATTGATTGCTTTACTATCCACATATATCATCCAAGAACCATCCTTCTTTGGCACTAAAAAAGCAGGAACAACATAGGGGCTAAGGGACTCGTGCGCATACCCCTTCTTCATTAGCTCATCTACTTACTTCTATAGTTCGGTAGCCTATTAGGTAGGCTTTTTTGGTAGTACAGCTCTTAGTTGTAGGTTGATCTCATGCTCGATGTCTTGGATTGGGGGCAAACCTTTCGACAGTTCCTCTAGAAACAAGTCGACAAATTCCTCTATTAAGGTTTTTACCTGGGTAAGCAACTCCTCCTCCTTGGGTCTCATCTCCAGAATTCTTTAGACAAGTAGATAAGTCAGTCCTTCGAGCTTCATCTCCCTTTTCAGTTCAACTCGGGTCATAACTAAAGCCTTTTTCTTTAGGGTTTTGCTAAGTTAGGATTGCATGACCTTTACTAGCTTGGCAGTCATAGGACTCAATTTCATCCTCCTACCTTCATGCTCCACAAAACATGTATTCTTCCTTCCGTCATACATAACTAGTCGATCAAACATCCATGGTCATCTAAGTAGAATGTGAGATGCACTCATGGGCAACACATCACATAGCACTTCATCTTGATATTTGCCAATGTAGATCGGCACAGACACCTGCTTCTTCACCTGTAGGGCTCTCTTATCACTAAGCCAATGAAGATTGTAAGGCTTCGAGTAGGGCATGGTTGGCAATTTCAACTGCTGGACCATAAATGCAAAGGCTACATTGGTGCTGCTTTCATTGTCAATGATCAGTACGTATAATGATTCATTCACCTTGCATCCAACATGGAAGAGATTTTCCCTTTGTTAGTCTTTAGGTACGAAACTGACACTCATTATCCTTCTCAACACTAGGTTGGCTAGCATAAAGTTACCTTCCTTACTGTAGATAACTTCCTCCTCGGATAGTTCGGTTTATCCACCCTCTTTCAGCTCCTCTACTTCCTCATCAGTACCATCAACCTTAATAGTCAGTACCTCACCTCGGATTACCATTGTTTGCCTATTCGGACACTGAGCGTTCATGTGTCCAAATCCTTGGCATTTGAAACACTTGATCTTACACGTCTTCTTCCCTGAACTTTGGCCCTTCTCAAACTTCTTCAAGGGTAGTTCCTTCTCTTTTGTATGGGTAGTCTGATCAGGTCAGGTCTCAATGATCTTATTTGGTTCCATTTGTAGAGGTTTGCTCAAAACTGATCAGTTACCGCTAAGTTGGTTAATAGGGTAGTCGAAACCTTCCTGTTCGACGCCTTTCTATACTTAAGCAACTTAGATGGTGTCATCTAACATTCTAATATCCAAGGTTTCTAGGATATCCCCAATCTCATACTTCAATCTACCAATGAATCGAAATACAGTTTGGTCCTCTAGCTCTACGACTTCATATCGAATCATTAACATTTGGAATTCCTTAACATAGGTGTCTACACTTGACCCTCCTTATCTTAGCTCTTGTAGTCTTTTAAAGGTATCCTACAAATAATAGCTCTATATAAACATTCTCTACATAACCCTCTTCATTTCATCCCAACTCCTCATCTCTCGCTCTCCTTCCCTTCTTCGGGTGGCTTGTAAGTTCTTCCACCATAAAGTGGCATAACCAGTGAACTCCAACACAACAAGTCTAACCTTTACATTTTTAGGTATGTCGTAGCATTCAAATTACTTTTCAATCCCATTTACCCATTTAGGTAGTCCTTAACATTACTATTTCAAAAAAAAAAAAAAATTAGAATACGCATCCTCAACCCTTCAACTCTAGAGGCTCGTACATTTCTCTCTTTAGGCTCGTAGTACTCTTCTACTTCGTCATCTCCATTTGCTTCTTCCTCAATCTCTTCAAGTGCTAGCCTTCATCTCGCAACCCTACTAATTCCTTTAGCTCGGGGTAGTCAAGCTAGGGTGATAACTCGACCAAACTGACCATTGCCTTGACCTTGTTGCTTACGTTCTCTAATGGGGCTATTCTTAGCTTGCTGCTTATCTTCTTAGATAATAGTCACCAAATTAGCTACTAAGTTAGTAAGCTTATCCAAGCGATCACCCATTGAATAAGGTATGAAGCTTCCTTCTTACCCTTAGCCATGTTGAGTACTACTTTCTTGGTTTCCCTAAGTTCCTCGAACACTTAAGTTTGACATTGATGGTTACTTCACAAAAATGATGTCCAATAATACCACTTGAAGCTCTTTTCGCAAATAACAATAGCAGGCCAATAGCCAATACTCCCAACACCATGACAATTGTACAATAAACACACAGCCAACCACACTTTGTTTTGTGTATCGAAAAACAAGGGAAAATAGAGCATATAACACTTCTCAACTACTAAACTCAAAGGTTAACAATAGAACCGTTTTCACTTGAAAGCAGTAACAAACCACTCAACGAATACGATAGCAAAATCTAGTCTCGAACATAGTTAAGCTCTAATACCAAGATGATACGAACTCTATGGATGAATACACGAGCCCAATATCATACGTAACTAAAAGGATAGGTCCAGGTCGCGAGATGGCTCGAAAAGTAAACAGTAGTCAAGGATGAGCAAAGGTTCTCGTGCATCGATGATAGATATGACCTACCGACGCCTCATACGAGCTTGGGTCACACTTAATATGGTGCACAAGTATGGCCGGAGTTTACTCGCCACTAGTCTATGCTCAATGGGCTAGATAAGAGTAGCTCAAGAGTAAGTAGAAGGACACTTAGCTCAAGAAGGAGTAAAAGTTCAGTGTATTCTCTGTATGATGATATAGCTATTACATTATTCAAGTATTTATAGTACCTAATTATGGTAAGTCCTAAATTACAGAAATAGATCCCTACTTACTAAACAAAAGGAGAATAATTTATAGGGAAAGCAAGTATTCATGCAAAAGAATATCTTCTGTCAGAAAGGATAGTACGGATGTAAAAAAGGACAACACGTACATGTTTTACTGAGTCTGTGGTCCTAATAACACTGTGAGCCGAACAGGGGTAAGCCTCGATTAGGTTTGGTTAGTGTTAGCAGTTTGGTAGTTTTGATTGCTAAGGCTGGACAAGGATTGGCTTAGGGATGGCTCACATTCGGGTCAGCTTCGAGTGGTCAGCTCTTGACAATTGTTAGCTCAACCTCAGCACTATAGAGATGGCTATTTTCCTGATTTGGTGCTTGGATTAGGGTGTTTCAGAGGGGTCGGCTCCACATGTCAGTTGATCATCTCAGTAGCTTCCTGGATGGGGTAGAGAGCAGAGTAGCTCAGTAGATTGAACTGGGGTAAACACTACTCCTCAGTGCTTAACTCACCTCGAATAGCTTAGTGATCCATATGAGAAAGCCTTCAGGTTTGAGAGCATGTGATCGGTCCTTGATCCCTATCAAGTACCCTTCATCAACAACTACCCAAATGTTAACACAACTCAACTATAGCATCCCTAAACTCCAAAATGTGTACCCAACCACAAAGTGCCTCCTGTCATTCCTTTTTCTAACATTATACTATATTCCTTGATTCTATTTATCCTTTTTTACACTTTTGGAAATGTACTAAGATAGTATTTTTTTTATTGCCCTTGATTGTAATTACTTTGGTTCCTATGTTGCCATAGGGACTTACTATAAATGGTCCCTTTTTCTTTGTAGCCAAAATATCTTACATTCCTCTCATATATTGAATATACTTGTTCTTGTGAGATATTTCTCTCTAAGCACAAGTTCATAGGTTCTAATGGTAGGTAAATGTTACTCATTACCTAGCCAAAAGAGGTTTCACTACAATTAAGATTGATTGATAACACTAAGGACTAAAGAGTAAAGAAACACTCAATAATTTGGGAAAAACCATTAAGTTTACATTAACAAGCTTCAACAATCTTATAAAGGAAATATTCAAAGTATGTTTTGGCTAAATAATTGTGGCTAATTACATATATTATGCTATTTATACTAAAGTTAAACCTTAGTGGAAAAACTGTAAATAATTAAAAGGCTATTAAGCACTAAAGTAGGCCTATAAAGCTAAAAACAACAAAGTAATAAATTGTACAAAGAATTAGGCATCTTAGCATGAGGTTGAATTGAGAGTGGATTCAAGTTGGCTAAGAGCATATCAAGTTGGGCATGAGTTAAGCCAAAGGTCCGCTAGGTTAGCTTAAAGTGAATGCTTGGAAGCTCCTAAATGCCTACCCAAGTTGCCTACTAGGTTGGCCCTTAGTTGCTTAGCTTGAGAACAAGACGGGATAGTTGTTTCAGTTATGGTGAGGAATGATTGCCTGAGGTCTAAGTTGAACAATAGATGATCAACCTACCTTTATCCCATATGACTTGGTGCTTGGGCTTAGGTTTGAGGTCTATGGTTCTAAGCTAGCCTTCTGTACTTAATCCTTAAGTGGATGGAGTTCAAGTTCCCTAAAGGTCAGTAAGACTTGTACTCCCTTTGACCTTATCAACCTAGTTTCTTCCTTAGGTTGGGTAAGTGGAGAACAGTTTGGCCTAGTATTGGAGGAGATCAACTGAGTTCTAAAAGAAGTCAAGGTTTGATTCTTTTCATCAATCCACTTTGTAGAGTTGAATAAATGTATTAGTATATGGTAGTATCTTATACATTTCGCCTGATTATCAAGTAACATGGTTTGGCAAATATAGCTCCATAATGTGGAAGCAAATCGGTAGTACTCGTGCTAGCTAGATATCACTACCAGCCCGACAAACAAGGAGGTAGCCAAGCAATATCATCTTATGTATACGAGATCCACTCTACCTAAAAACTTAAAAAATAAGAATATGCAATGACTACCAAATTAAAATGTGAAATTACTTAGGTCAATGGGGTAAATACTTACTTTAAAACCAAGCAATCATAGGCATCCCAATAGTATGTCACTATGTTGCCAATCATAAGTTAGTTATCCATCGAGAGACCAACTAATAATGATATATCTTGGAAAGTAACCAATATGTTATGCCAACAATTGACAAAGGCAGCAATATTGAGGTGGTTTTGATCCTATCGGAGGAACGAAGATTGGATGGAATAGGTGAAGGGTTTTAACAAATCTGTGAGCTATTTAATTAGATATTATACACCAACCAAACACTCCATGGCTTAGTCATTACCTTAATATGATACACATAATGATTATAGAGGTTGCTCACCACAATTCTTGCTAAAAAGACTGATAAGAGTTGATTGTAAATCAACTTGGGATGGAAACAAGAACAAATTATAGAGGAAAAAGGATCATATACTTCTAATAACTAATGCAACTTTCAATTCAAGTAAGTATTTGTACTTGGGATTCTAGGGGCAACTATTACACTCGAAAAGTTACTAAAATAGGTACTTTACCCAAAGTGGAAAAAATACTATACATGAAAAGAAGAAATTCATAACATATAAGGAGAGAACGTCTGGGCCCTCCCATACTAGTATAGATGTTAGAAGATATATGTTGTAGCTTGAATGGATGGAGTTCCATTGGGTAAAGTTGGGATAGAATTAAATTAGTCAGTAGCCAAAGGCGTACAAGTGAGTTTTAGCTTGTAGGTTGACCCCTTTAACCTACTTTTTAAATGGGTTTAAGTTAAGGTATTTGGATTGTTTAAAAAGCAGGCCAAATGAGGTTGGCTCATTTAACTCGTAGGCAAAAGTAAACTAACACGTTTAATGTATCTATGCCTTTAGCTCATAGATTGAGCCATTTAACTTGCCTTTTAAACGAGTTAGGGGCCAAGTTTTTTTGGCCAATTTAAAAAATGGGCAAAATGAGCTCGGCCCTTTTAACCCGCTAGCTAAAGTGGGCTGGACTGGGTTGGCTTATTTAACCTACTAGCACACATCTATTGGTAGCTTTCTTGTAGCTTGACTCTAGGAGTAAGGTTGTCAATTCTTGCGAACAATTGGCTACAATACATTAACACGTTGTTAAACTACTCAAACCTTAGTAGGCATAACTTAGAATCAAGGTGGCTGAACGATTAGAGAGTTTACTTAGGATATTTTTAAGTTGGCATACTAACGTTTCCAATAAGGTGTAAGGCTCATAATGGTTAGGAAGGTAAGGGAAGGCTGAATTAATTAATAGTTGGGCCTCCTTACTAATTAGGTAAGAAGTTAGGATTTGCCGAACCATAACCTCTAAACCTCAAGCTAGGGCTTCAATAAGGGATTTGGTAGGCCAATTCCTATCATCCCCTCGAACATGATTGGGATTTAAGATCAAATCTAGATGGTCCTCCTATTGGACATCTTCCTTAGGTTAATAAGGACTTCGGTTGGCAATGTTAAACATATTAGAAACCTCATAATCATTTGGCAACTCTAGTTGGTATGCATTGTTATTTATCTTTTGGAGCATTTTGAATGATTCTTCAACTTGGGCAAAAAGCTTGTTGTTCCTCTTGTTTAGGAATCTTTCTTGGCTTAGGTGTAACCAAACTAAGTCACCAAGGTGAAATTTTTTTTTTCTTCTTCCATGTTCTCTTTCTCAAATCTTTATGTAGCATGGCTCAATCACTCCATCACTTTAGTATAAATCTTGTGGAGGGCTTGAGCTCGATCTCTTGCCTTAGGGTCTTCTTGGTCAATTGTGGGTATTGACACATTGTTAAGGGCTAGTTCGAGGTTGAAAGCATAAGCAACATTGAATGGGTCTGATTCTTTGTGTTGTAGACTAATCAATTATAAGTATACTCTATCACAAGTAGGCAAACATCCTAGTCATGTAAGTTCCTTCCTACAGTATCTTGAAATAGTAAACCCAAAGTACAGTTCATGACTTTCATTTGGCCATCATTTTGTGGATGATAGGAAGTACTAAAGAGTAACTTGGTTTCTAACTAATGCCAAAGGGTCTTCTAGACATAGCTCAAGAACTTCGAGACTCTATTAAAGATTATACTTCTCAGCATGTTATGCAATCTGATGATCTCTTGCAAAAAGAGAAGATTAATTGTTGAATTTAGTATAGGGCATAAAGTGTGCCATTTTGCTAAATCTCTCCATGAAAATCACAATAAAGTCTTTACCTTAGGCCATCCTGGGTAGGTTGAGAACAAAGTCCATACTTAAATCAACCTAAGGTCAATTCAAAACTAAGAGAGGCATGGCTCTTCCTTGCTTGCTTAGCTCCTAGCCCTTTTGCAGGCTGTTCATCTATCCATAACCTTATAGACATCCCTTCGCATCCCAGGCTAGAAGAATCAGGCATTTAACAATTGAAAAGTTCTTCTCTCTCCAATGTATCTAGAGAGTCCTCTACTATAGGCTTCTTTAACTAGTAATTCCTTTAGAGAATAAGTAGGCATATAAAGCTGTCAGCTTAGAACAAATATCCATCCTCCACATAGTAATCATCTACCATCCATCTTCCCATACATTGGGAATAGATTGGTCTTACATATCGGTTATTGAGGTATTGTTCCTTAATGCTTGCAAACCCTAGTAATCGGGTCTGAAGGTCAATAAGAAGGGTAAACCTTCTAGATAGAGAATCGGTGACTACATTCACCTTGCCTCTCTCATACTTAGCCATAAAGTTAAACCCTTCTAGCAATTCTACCCACTTAGCTTGTTTCTTCGAGAGCTTTAGCTAACTCGTTAAATACCATACAGATTTGTGGTTCATATAGATAATGAATTCTTTAGTAGAAAGTAATGTTGCTACACCTAAAGAGCTTGAACTAGCTAAGAAGTTTCTTATTGTACACAAAATAGTTCAATTGAGCTCCTTTGAGATTTTCATTATAGAATGCAACAAGTGAGCCTTCTTGCGTTAATACAACTCCAGTACCAACACTTGAAGCATCACATTCTAGCTCAAAAACCTTTTGAAAACTAAGGCGGTGGTTAATTTCTTCTTCACCTCAATAAAACTCCTCTCTTCCTTTTCTCTTCACTTCATTTCTCCGTTCTTCTTGGTTAGCTTAGTAAGAGGTGCAATGATCGTATTGAATCCCTAAATAAATCTTTGACAAAAGGAACCCAAACCATGAAATCTTCTCATCTTGTCACAAAGTTTGGAGTATGCCAATCAATAATAGCTCAGATTTTCTTCTCATCTACATGCAAGTCTCCTCCATTGATAAAATATCCTAGGAAGACCACATCCTCTCGATATAAACAACATTTCTTTAGATTGCCAAAAAACCTTTTAGCTGGTAGCACTTCAAAAAATAACTTGAAGACAGTCCAGATGGCTGGTACGATCAGAGCTATAGATTAGGATATCATCAAAGTAAACCGCCATAAACCTTCCAATCTGATGCTTGAGTACATGATTCATCACCCTCATGAAGGTACTAAGGGCATTGGACAAGCCGAATAACAGAACTAACTATTCATACAACCTATCTCAAGTTTTAAATGTCATTTTCCTTTCATCACCTGACCTCATCCTAGCCTGGTGATATTTAGATTTGAGGTCAATCTTACTAAACACCCATGCTCCATGCAGCTTGTCCAACATATCATCAAGTTAAGGAATGGGATACATGTGCTTGATTGCAATTGTTGATTACTTGATTATCCATACATTCTATAAGTCTCATCCTTCTTTGGCATAAGCAATGTCACGACTGCACATAAGTGAAGGCTTTCCCTCACATAACCTCTTTCAACCACCTCATTGACTTGCCTCTATAATTTGACAACCTATTCAGGGTCCATACTATAAGCCATCTTGTTAGGCAAGGTAGTACCTAGCATTAAGTTAATGCAATGTTCTATCCCTCGAAATGAGGGTAATCCCTCGAGTAGTTCTTCGAGAAATAGGTCAATAAAGTCCTCGATCAAATTCCTTACCTCTTCGAGCAAGTCAATTGAACTCTTAACTCCAACAACCTTCGTGTTAACAAGTAGGTCGGCATACCTAATTTCATGGCTTCTCTTAGCTTGGATCAACTAAAGACAAGAGTCTTCTTAGAACTTTGGGCCAATTTTGTCTACAACTTAGTCACTTGGCTTAAAGTCATCAGGTTCAAGGTGATCATCCTTCCATCCTTCTTAAAAGAATAAGTGCTCTTATACCCATTATGTATGACTCTATGGTCAAATATTGACCCAATAATATGTATGATGTGTACATGGGTAAAACATCACAGAGAATCTCTTTTAAGTAATTTCCAATGATGATCAATAAGAGTACCTACTAGGATATGTGAAGTGTACCTTTCTCATTCAGCTAGTACAACTTTTACAGCTTTGGGTGAGATAAGGTCAATAACTTTAGCCTTTGAACTAAGTCGATAGAAACAACATTGGCGCAACTATCACTACAATGAGTGCACATACTTGATCCAAGACCTTACAGGTGATATGGATTCTCTCATTGCTCATCCTCGGTAGACAGTCCTATGTTCATAACACACCAAACAACCAAAATCAGTTTGCCCAAATCTTCATAAACACCTCCTCCTCAACAAACTTATCTTAACCCTTCTTAACATCATCTTGTACTTCAATCCTCTCATCAAGAACTTCGTTAGCACTATATACTTTAAAGATCGAGACTTTTCCATTTATGACCATAATATGATAATTTTGGTACTAGGCAGCATGTACTTGAAACCCTAGCATTTGAAGTACTTCATTTCACTTGTTTTTTGTCCCAACATCTAACCTTTTTCCCATTTCTTCGATATATCCTTCTCGATAGGTTGTCTTCTCTATTCAAGTTAAGCTTTTTACCTTCTACTTGACTCAATACCATTTTAAGTTTGGTTATCACCTAAAATAAGTCAGTTAGTCGAGGCAAGTTGGCTCAATGGAGCTTATATTAGTCTATTCCTTCTTTGTCTTTCCATATGTTGGGCTATTCTAATGGCCTCATCAAATGTAGTAATTTTTTGAAGCTCTACAACGTATCATATTTCATACTTCAAGCCAGCAAGGAATCTTGATACTGTTTGGGTTTTTGGCTCATTGACCTCATAGCAAATCGTAAGCATCTGAAACTATCGTATGTATTCATCAACAGTGCATTTTCCCTATTTTAGCTCTTGCAACCGGGTAAAAGTATCTTACAAGTAAGAATCTAAAATGAACCTAACTCTCATAAGCCTCTTCATCTCAAGCCAAATCCTTATCTTGTGATGCCCTTCTCTCATTCTCAGGACTTGAAAATCCTTCCACCACATCATAACATATCTTGTAAATTTAAGGTGGCTATTCTAGCTTTATCATAAGGTACTCATTTACGTTCCTAGTATTGCTAAAGGTCAGCACCTGCAACTTCACATGGTTAATAGCTTATGGTGCACAAGCTCTTTCCTTGGCTTTGTAATATTTGTCATTACCCTCCTCTTCTACATCTCTTGTATTAATCTTCCTTCTAGCTTATCTCCCTGTTCCTCCATCTCAAGCTTGCTGAGTTAGGAATGGCCTTCTTTAAGGTCAAGCATATTGGGCAACATCTCTGATTTTGGGTATAGCCAGGGAGCATTATAAATGACCTCAATGTGTTAGATGGCTAAGTTACGAACAAGTGAGTTAATTTAGTAATCCTTGTAGGCATTTCATCAAAATGCTCGTTTGTACTTCTATGGGAGGCTTGGTGTCTATCTACCACAATGTTAGACACCGCTCTTATTATCTCCAATAGCAACGTTAACACTTGGGTCAATCATTTCCTTTTTCGATAATAGTTTAACTTAAACACAAAGAGAAGCCTGAACATACAATCACAACACAACTAGAATCAACCACTATAAAACTCAAATCAAGACAACCTAACTTTGACTGCAACTCACATATGAACCATAATAACCTAGAAGCTCTAAACTTGAAAATAGAGTAGAGTAGGGCATATTACTAAACACCACAAAACACCCACAACTTTGAACAACTACTTACTATACTATAGAACATTCAACACTATTAAGCTACACCAAAGATTCTAATACACTAACACTTATAGTTTACACACTGCTTCCTGAAGCTTACTATACATAGCCTAATGTGTAGCAGCTGCTCTCAAACTTTTGCTTTGATACCAAGATGATATGTTATACTATCAACTGACAAGGGCGATGCTATCAAGATAGATCTGATCCTATTGAAGGAATGAAGAAGGGATGGGTTGTGAGGGGTTTCAACAAATTCGTAAGCTATCTAATTAGGCATGATGTACCAACTGAATACTATATAACTTAGTCGTTACCTTTATATGACACATAAGGTGATAACTAGGGTTGCTTGCCACAACCCTTACTAAAGGGACAAGTAAGAGCTGATTATAAGATGATCTTGCAATGAACATAAGAAGAAATTACAAGGGAAAAGGGATCTTATATTTTTTATTACTAATGCAACTTACAATTCAAGTAAGTATTTATACTTGGGATGTTAAGGTAACTATTACACTTGGATAAGTTACCAAAATGGACACTTTACCTAAAGTGGAAAAAGTACTATACTTGAAAAGGAAAATTCGTAATAAAAGGAGAGAATATTCGAGCCCTCTCGTACTAGTATGGGTGTCAGAGGATACACAAATGGATAATGTTTCATTGGGTAAAGCTGAGATAGAATCAAATTGGTTGGTAGCTTCCTAATAGCTTAGCTTTAGGATTTTGGTTGTTAATTCTTGCAAATGATTAGTTGTAACATGTTAGCATGTGGTCAAATAGCTCAGAATTTGGTAGGCATAGCGCAAGATCAGGGTGGTTGAGCTGCTAGAGAGCTCACCTAGGATATTTTCAAGTCGACATACCATGGTTTCCAACAAGTTGTAAGGCTTAAAATAGTTAGGAAGGTAAGGGGAAGCCCAAATCAAGTAACAGGTCAACTGCCTCAATACTTATAGGAGAAGCAAGTATTCACTAAACCATACCCTCTAAACATTAAGATAGAGCTAAGACGAAGGGTCCGATAAGCTGATTCCTATCAATAACGCTCAACTCGCCCTTCAAGAAGTGGTAAGTATGTGATAAGGATTGAAGAAACAGCAATAGATCTCAAAATAGGGTTAGAATGAGTTAAATAGGTTTAACGGATGGGAAGTAAGATGGTTAGTTTCGACGGTGAATGTGAATGTATATCACGCACTAAGACACAAACACAATAAAGGGTTTAAGCTCGAAATAAGGATAGATATAATTCACAAACATTAAATGTTGCTTAGGATTCAAATTAAGGTTAGATATAACTCACTAACCGGTTCAAATGAAGGGGTTCACCACAATCTCAACGTTAAGATCAATAAGAATGCAAGAGAGATTAAAGAGCTTAATCTATACTTGATAATCCAACAAATGCTAGCTCAAGAGTATCCTTGCTCAAAAAAAGGAAAATATTCCAATCGCAAGAATATACTTTTCTATCTAATTTTGCATATCAACATATATCTATATGTATATCTATCTATGTTTACAGATGTTGCTATTTATAGCAAGTCATAAACCTTAGTAGCAAAATTGTAAATAATGTACAAAGCCTTAAACCCTAAAGAATTGGGCCCATAAATAAAATAAAGGAAAACATGTACAAGAATACAAAACTATGCGTTTTACAGAAGAAGTTAGCATGCAATCACTCGACATGTCTTGGAAAGAGTAGTATCTGAATCAGACGAAGTTGGCAGTTAGATGTATGGGTCCGAGAAGGAGTCCCAGAAGTCTCACGTAGCTTCACCGAGACACCAGAGAGGTCAACCCACAATTGTTGAGTGTTAGAATTAGTCGACACTAGTCTCTTGGGACCATGTCAAGTGGTTCTTTGGTGCCTAGTCCTCGACCGTATGCTCTCTTGATGTCTAAGCAAATGATAGACTTGTTGCTAAGTGGCTCCTTTTCTTCCCCTTGGTCTTCTATCAATTGCTTGACCTCGGTGAAATCTGTTCTGCCTCAGCCTTAAACTGTTCAGCCTCGGGTTAGAATAAGTTGGCATCTTCTTCAGGGTTGGTGTCAGCTTGGATGTAGTTAGAGACTGATTCCCATCATTACCGCGAGTCTGAAGGAAGTCATCCTCGACTTTAAGTATTGAGCATGGGCCGAGATACCGAATAAGCTCCTTCTCCCTTTTTGTTTTACCATAGGTACTAAGTGTCTCTAGATTTCCTCAATGCTCATCAAGGTTAAGAGATAGCTCTTCCCATCCTTCCGAATAGTGTAGGTGTTGAGGAATCCGTCACAGATCACTTTTCGATCAAATTCCTATGGTCGGCCAAGAAGTAGATTTGCAGCATTCATAGACACTACATCGAAGTCGAACTCATCCTCATACTACCCTACATTGAATGCAATCTATGCTCTTTTATTCACATGGACCATACCCTTGTCATTAAACCATTTCAACCCATAAGGTCGAGGGTATGGGTAGGTCGGTAATTTCATCTTGTCTACTAACTCAGCAGAAATGATGTTGGTGCAACTACCCGCATCAATAACCAGGGAACAGGTCTTCTCATTCACTAAGCACTGCATGTGAAATAAATTTTCCCTTTGTCTAGGATCTACCTTCAAGTTGGCTCATCGGCTAGTTAAGGATAAGAGTTCATCCAAATTTTTGGCATGGACATCTTCTTTGATCAATCCATCTTCTGAGCTCTTATCACTTTGACTCTCTACTTAAGCATTAGGTCCTTTGCCTTTCAAGACCATAACCCTCTTATTTGGACATTGAGAAGCAATGTGTCCATAGCCTAAGCACTTGAAGCACTTCACTTCTCGGGCCTTGTTGCCGGGTGCCTTCTCTTTCTCAACAATCTTTTTCTCAGCATGAATTGGTCAACTAGGCTCTCCTTTCTCTATCTTCTTTTCTTGCCTTCTATCGACATACCTCTCAAGCTTAGGCTACCTTATTGAGTTCGGTTAGTCGGCTTCTGATGCCCCCTTCTCCTCTATCTCTCTACTCTTAATGCCAAACTAATTAGCTCGTCTAGAGAGTTGAACAGCTATAATTTAACTATGTCGATAATATCATCTTGGAGTCTACTCGGGAACCTAGCAATGGTACGGTCTTATGGCTTGGCAATTTCACATCTCGTCATCAAGATCTCAAATTCTTGCAAATATTCTTCAACAATATTTTGACCTTATCTTAGGTGCTAGAACGCATGGAGCATCTTTTGCTTAAAGTAGGTCGGCACAAAACGCTGATTCAACAATCGTTTCATAAGCCTCTAAGTTCTTATCGGCTCTTCTTCTTCAGCATCTCGCTTGGCAACCAACTTATCCTACCAAAGGCTTGCATATTCAACATAGGATAACGAAGCGAGCTTAACCTTTGTTTGATCATTATACTCATAGCACTCGAACAACTTCTCGACTCAAGGAACCCAGTCAAGAAACTCTTCAGGTCGACTACTTCTACTAAAGGTCAACAGTTTTAGCTTCACATTGTCAAGTCCTCGGCTAGGTGCTCAGGGTTCATCCCTTGCATTTCGAGCTAGTTGATTCGCCTCAATTTGGCTACTTCTGTTAGAGCTCTGCTCGGCTACGTCTCTTCTTGGCTTCGATTCTCTTCTCTAGGCTCCTTGGTTTACCTCGGAGTCAATACTCCTATCATTGCTTCTCCTTAGCTCAAGTCGATTTTCTATTCTTCTCAGCTCAGCAGCTCTTCTTGGCGGTTGTTCATTATTATCAAGCTCATTAGAACCACTTCCACTTGTAGGTGTACGCTCCTTTCTTTCTTCTCGACCATTACATCTATGACCTCTAACTAAGCTAGTAAGCTCTTGGATGGAATCAATGAGATTTTGGATCTAATATTCTAAGTTGTCAACACATCGCCTCAAGTTTCCGTAAGGACTATCACCAGTGTTATTGACACTATCCTCTGACATGCTTGTTCGTATAGTAACTTTCTAGAAAAATCAATCAAACAACAAAACACAATTACAGTAACCCAAAAACAACCACTACTTAGCTTCTGCAGCTACTACTATTGACAAACAACTACTACAAACATCGCACTACACTACAAAACAATGATTAACAAAGAGGTACAAACCATGAATCAAACTTTGAAGAACATTAGCATGCGTGTCTCCCTAAGGCTCTGATACGAAGATGATAAGGATCAAAGGAACAGTAGTGGATCTCGAAATAAGGTCAGAATGGGTCGAATGGGTTTGACGGATGGAAAGTGAGATGGTTAGTTTCAACGATGAATATGAATGGATATCACACACCAAGACACAAACACAGTCAAGGGTTTGAGCTCGAAATAAGGTTCGATACAACTCACGAACACTAAATGTTATTCGGGATTCAAATGAAGGTTAGATGCAACTCACTAACTAGTTCAAATGAAGGGGTTTACCACAATCTCAACGTCAAGATCAATAAGAACACGAGAGAGATTAAAGAGCTCAATCTATATTCGATAATCCGGCAAATGCTAATTCAAGAGTAGCCTTGCTCAAAAAAAGGAAAAGATTACAATCGTAGGAATATACTTTTCTATCTGATTTTGTATAACAACATCTATCCATATGTAATGGGAATCAAGCTACGGGGCCCTTGGCTCATAACCAAGCTCAAGGGGTTGGCACGGTAAATCCTTATGTTCCAACCAACTCCTGCCAAGGCCGAGTACATCCTTGCCGAGTCACCTTTATTGCCATGTTATATGACTACCTATTATTGTGTGGTATGTTGAGTTAATGACTACTCTCTATTGCCGAATCAACCAATTACTCAGCCTCTTCCTTGCCAGGAAGCCGAGAGATAAAGATAGGATCAATTAGGCCATCCC
The DNA here is from genome assembly GCA_024138015.1 of Lumnitzera littorea. Classification (NCBI taxonomy): domain Eukaryota; kingdom Viridiplantae; phylum Streptophyta; class Magnoliopsida; order Myrtales; family Combretaceae; genus Lumnitzera; species Lumnitzera littorea. The sequence continues at coordinate 29,563,435 of JAMXBB010000010.1, forward strand.
TACTCAGATAGACCCATCTGTCAGTACTTTTTGTCCTCATCTACTAACAACCTCGCCAATGCAACATTACCACGTGTACTGTATCATGTATAGAATTTGTAGCATCAGTGATTATTTTCCTTGTATATTCATTTTTACCCTTTGTATCATGTAACATTACTTCTTTAAGAAATGTCCTTTTTATCTTTTTCTACTTAGGCAAGTTGCCCTAGTTTGTGAATATAAATACTCCTATACTTGTAGTTGTAAGAGGGCAAATAATCTTGAATACACTTTTTGAGTACCCCCTTTCCTACGTAAACACTATTGTTTACTCTCGGCATCACTCCTATCCTTTCCCTTAAGCAAGGTTAAGTGGTGAGTAACCTCATTAAACCAATTCGTATGTCACATCGAATTATGCCGTAAGTCTTCGGAAGTTCCATTAGTGTGTCATATCCTCTAAAGTTATTCGTAGGTTTTGGTTACTGTTTTCATCCTTTGTTTTTACCCTTTTGTACCTTTCCCCATTGACTCTTTTCAAGTTTTCTACAAGCTCGGACCCATTCAGTGACTGACCTTGTCTGTTCTTGGTTACGATTCGCATCAATATGTATATCTATCTAATGTTTACAAATGTTGCAATTTATAACAAGTCTCAAACCGTAGTAGCAAAATTGTAAATAATATATAGGGCCTTAAACCCTAAAGAATTGGGCCTATAAAAAAAATAAAGGAAAACATATACAAGAATACAAAACTGTGCATTTTACAAAGGAAGTCGACATGCAGTCACTTAGCATGTCCTGAAAAGAGTAGTATCTGAACCAAACAAGGTGGGCAGTTAGATGTATGGGTTTAGGAAGGAGTCCTAGAAGTCTCATGTAGCTTCGTTAAGACACCAAAGAGGTCGGCCCACAATTGTTGAGTACTAAAATTAGTTGGCACTAGTCTTTCGGGACCGTACTGCGTAGTTCTTTAGTCCCTAGTCTTTGGCTATATTCTCTCTCGACTTCTCGATAAACAACTGACTTGTTGCCGAGTGGCTCCTTTTCTTCCCCTTGCTCTTCTGTCAATTGCTCGGTCTCCATGAAAGCTATTCAACCTCAGCCTTGAACTATTTGGCTTCAAGTTAGAATAGGTTGGCTTCTTCTTCTAAAGGGTTGGCCTCGACTTGGACATAGTCGGAGGCTTATTCCCATCAGTATGTGTCTCCTATTTGCAATGCTCTACTAAGGTGACAATCAAATGGATGTCAAGTTGAATGAATGGCATATGTCTCACCCCTAGAAAATCCGACTATTGAGAGTAGGGGATCATCTATGGATCTATAGTGATCTCTTATCCATCATTTCCTCAAAAGATTGCCTCTTATCCACAACATTTAGGCTTGTAATTCTCATACACATTACCATAAAGAAACTGTGTTACAACAAACCGAAATGAAACTAGCAAGTAATGTATTAGTTGCTACCTGACCACTCCACACTTGCTTAGATTTGTAGGATGGTTAACTACATAGAAGTGACCTATCAGATAATCTTGGGTCCATCTATGATCGTAAAAAGAAAGGAAAAATAGAAAAACATGTTAGTACATAATCGATTATAAACAAAAAATTGCACCAAAATATACCATGAATGAACAAAATATCAACTACATCTTGAATAAGAAATGTAATAAAATATATGTTGAAATGCAAATATATGCTGAAATGCACTCTAGTATCAAAGGAGGTGATAATTATCAACATGTCATGATTAATGTTTATAAAATGTATTGGGGGTTACATTTGCTGTTTGTTGTTGAGTTCATTATGGACATTTTCTCCTATTATGTCCTTCCCCATTGTACATGTTGCATTTATATCCAAGAGGCACCTCCTACATTTCTTTGTTTTCCTTAGGGTTTCTGATATAAGGCAAGCACACATATTGATAGTAATATAGCTATTTGAAAAATGAATATCGTTCCCATGAGGACTATGATTATCAATATTAACTATTTCTTTATTATTTAATTGGTAAATTCAAATTCAAGAAATTAAAAGAAACTAAACTAAATTATTGCTAATGACTAAATTAACAGCTATCAAGACTCAACTAAAGAAATTAACAAGAAAGTGATTAATTTGGAAAATTAAATCAAGATTCAACTACGTATCTAAATCTTGCTTCCCCTAAAATTACACATGTGACTTCTTCAAAAGATCATCTAATTCAATCTCTAATTTCTTTGATCAAGAAAATTCTTTACTAAAGTTAATAACATTCTCAAGTCTATTAACCTTAATATTTGAATTACCTATTAGATTCTCTTCTAGATAGCATAATTGAAGATCGCATTGAAGAAAAATGAATTTTCTCAAACATAACAATCAAGATCTAGAAAGACTTTGTAATTTATATCTAAACTTGCAATAATCTTCATTAAGTATACCTAGATCTAATCATACAAGCAATCTCTCGATTTTCTTGTATAATAATAAGTATTAGATTAATGCCTCAAGAAATATCAATCTAAAGCACTAAAGAACACATAATTGAATAAAAGAAAATAAAGATATTTATTAAATCAATTAAACTCAGCATCACATAATATTTGTAGATTTCACAAAACCTAGATACAATGAATTTACATACTTATCATGGCAAAGGAACAATCTTGAATAGCATCTAATGAAAACATGTAAAGAAAAGTCATGAAAACTAATAAAATCTCTTGAATATTTAAATCTAGAGTGCATCACTTTCTTGTATCTTTTTGCCCTGGGAGTCTCTCTAAAGGTCATCTTACGTGATAAAAATCCCTAAGGAACCCTTTTATAATGGATGCGTTTTTTACTCTTCGCTATAAGTGACACAACCAAGTGACACAATCATGTCACTAATCGTATCCCAAAGAATCACCAAATCTCAATGAATTTTCAACAAATCTTCTCAAATCTGCAACTAACATGACTTCGGACATGGTCATGTCACAAGTTGTATACTGCTCTATTTAACTTAAAAATCCTCCCTGCAACTAACACGGTCATGATGTTGCTCATGTCGCTTTTAAACTTCATAACTTCTTCATTTTCTTCTAAAGAAGATTCCAAAACCTAAAAATCAAAATTTTACCCAATTAAATATAATTTTCTTAAAATAAACCAAAATTTTAAGGAAAATCACTATAATAAATATAATCAATTAAGAGTTTATCAGTTTCCCATTAATTCTCACTTAGTAAGATATTGGGTGCTATACAAGGATGTTAATGGGGGCCAATTAGCATTGTCAACACAAGGCATGAAAGATGGTACATATACTCGATGATGATATTATCATTATACTAGTGACCAATGTGAGTTAATCAATCCATGTTCATTTTCCCCATCACTACCATTACATATATGGAATCTTGTAGGTTTGTCACTTTTGACACGTGCATTAGTGCGTCCTAGATGCAACTTGTTGCTAGAGATTTTTACCTTAAGGCATATAAGACCCTAAGCTAAACTAGAGGAGCTTATGTCTAACCTATTGTCTTATACTCGACCTCCCTTTCTTCACATTTAACCTCTCCTATTAGTCTCATAATCACTAGGGACTAAATAGTATAGAAAGTTTGTGAGCTCGGATTATACCTATACACTTAAGAGTAGGTCGGATCATCCTCAACTAGCTCAGCTAGAGGGTAAGGAGATTGGAAAGACTTCATCAAATCTATTAGGAGTTCAATTCAAACATAAGCATGAGTGGTTATGAATCTTTACACAAATAACTGCCTACTAGCCGCTAACAACTTGCTCATGTTCCAAAATTATAGGAGGTAGTCTGTAAACATGAGAATTTTGGAGGCAACAATTACGAGATAGTTGCTAGACTTTGACTATAAATAGAGCTCAACTTCATACTGTAGGTCTTCTTCTAGTCACTCTCACTTTGCACACTCTTTGATTTGTTTACTTCCTTACATTTTACCTATTAAAACCTAACTTAGGCATTAGAGTAGCTATGTTAAAGTTACCCTAACTCCCCCTATAACCTAACTTTCTTTTTAGTTTTGCAGACTCAAAGTGTGACAAGTAACATAAATTCCCTTAAACCAATTTCGATTATCAATGATTTGGCATCGTTTGTTTCTGATACCCCAATATGGCTACTAAAATGTGAACAAGAGATGATAATACTCCAACGGAGAGTAATGCCCCCTCATATAGCTCAGGAAGAGGTATCCCCACAATAGCATACACCAAAAGTGCATCGTGTAGAAGTTAACAATACCCTAAGGCAAGTTCAAACTTAACCAAATGATATGTCGTATATCTTACAATTTGAAGTCCTATGTATGAGATTTGCTAAGGAATTGGAGGAAGTTAGGGCTTATAATCAAAATTGAGGAAAGGACTTTAGGAATGTGACATGGCATCTTCTTCCACTCCCTCTTTGGAAGAAAAGGGAAAAGAAGTTAACCCAGCTCCTCAAGATGACAACCATTGGTGTGTTTGTGGCAAGGCTCCTATAATAAATAAAGTTGGTCAACAATCACGACGTGATTTTCATGCAAATAAGGATTTCCAACAAACGCCATCATAGGCTCTGATTTATGGGCATGTTCCTGCTTGTATAGAAGGCAAGATTGAGCACTTAATTGCTCATCTACTTTAGAAAGCTGTTGTAGACATGATTTGTAGAATTTAGAGGAGTATATCAAGAAATTAGCAAATGAAGGGACTTCTAAGAAGGAAGCCAACTCAAACGGAATGAGATTAAGTCATTTTATACAAGAAATCATGCAAGAAGTGTTGCCTTCAAGTGTTCAGCTACCTCAACTCAACATTATGATGGGAAAAAGGACATAGATGATCACCTTAATATTTTTTGTACTTTGAAGGAATTGTATGGGCTTTCGAATGCCTTTGCCTATAAGGTATTCCCTTTAACCTTGAGAAAATCAACAAGTGATTGGTTTAATTCATTGAAAGTAGCCTCCATATCCGTGCTTGATAAACTAGCTGATGAATTTCGACAATATTTCCTTATTAGTAAGCCTCCTACGAAGGATTCCTCACTTCTTACCTCCATTTAGCAAAAGCCTAGGGAAAGCTTAAGAGATTATGTGCACCGATTCAACTAACTGATGATTGAAATCACCAATTGTGATAAGACTGTTGCATTGCATGCCATTCGCCATGGTGTGAGGGAAGACTCAAATTTCTCCAAGTGTCTAGCTAAGTATCCTCTAACCCCACTTGATAAGTTCACCATAAAGTTAGAAAAATTCACACACCAGGTGGACCAAATGAAAGCTCATAGGGAGCTCAAAAAGGAAGAGTTTGAAAGAAGGCTAAAGAAGGAGAGAGGATCAATAAAGGATGGTTTAGGTGAGAAGTTCAATATGCGTAATAGGTTAATTGACCTTGAGGAGATCGAAAGAGATAGATTTCAACCTATGCTGCATATATGCCTTTGAACCGACCTATGTTGGATATTCTAATTGAAGTTGTAATACCCTAGGGTACCGAGCCCTTAAATTTAGGCCATTGGGTAACATTATCCATTTTAGTTCAAATTTCACGGTAAGATAAGAAAAGTTAAAAGAAGTAACTTAGTAAAGTTAATTTCTCAAAATAAAGTATATAAAAAGTTTAATTTGATAAAAAAATCTAAATTTATTGATAAAATCGATATTTATTGAAAACTTGAAATTTCAGCTTTGAGATACAATAAGTGATGATAGGCATTTTCTGATAATTATTATATACGCTTATATTAGTTAGCTCAATACTTAAGCTTGATCCAATAATCCAATGTAGGTACAATTTCCATTAGCTTACTATAAATACTAAGCAAGACCCTCAGGTAAGGAGCCCTCTTCTATTCTCTCTCACTCTTCCTATTATACTACAAGTTTACTCTCATGACAAGAGGACTAACTTAAGTATGGGAGAGACCACGCCGGAGCACCCTTTGGCGCTCTCCATAGTCGTTTTCTTGCATTGTAGGTGTTTGTGCACTAGGACATAGAAAAGAAAAAAAAAAAAAAAAGGCCATCCATGATCACAATCTTCAATGATTTTTCCCAAGATTACCGATGAAATATTTCTTCCTTTCTTTGATTCCTATGAGTATAATTCGATATAATATTTATTCCTATTTTTTTTTTTTTCCAAATCTATAAAACTCATTTGTAACCTAAGAAGTTATTTTGGTTTCTTTGGTCTTTCCTCTTTCTTCTGGTAGAAAATTTGGTGTGAATCTGGTGGCTGATATGCCTTTCATTTACATCTTTATGGTTATTGAGGTCTCAAAATCTTGTAGTTTCTAGGCACATTCGCCTTTAAAAAAGAATAAAAACTGCTTAGTAACCGCCATGCCTCTGCCTACAAAATTCTTGAATTTTGTGAAGTTAATCACCAGCCTCAAAATAGATGCATGCACATATCTAGTCTTTATCAATCTCTGTGTTGGATTTCCTTTATGAATTTTCCACGACCTTCACGTTCTGATGACAAGTCCAGACATCCAAGTAATGGGAATGAACACCATCAATTTGACCAAGTATTCTGCCAAAGAGATCTACTCGGCACTCTTCGTATTATTTAACCGCCTTGGTCTATATGTGCGCAATCATATTTGATGAAGCGTATTTGCGACGAGCCATGTTATTTGATTTGTGGCCAAGAGCTCCTCAACCAAGCTCCTCAAGTGCAAAGCCAATTTGCAGCAACTCCTCATCTACATCAAATCCAAGCCTTTCGAGACCAAGTATGAAAGCCGAGCAAGAACACAACTGAGCCATGCATGTTGCATGTTTGGGACTGATACAAGAATATAAAATCTAAAGACTTCCTTTTCAGCTTTTCAAATAATCAAAGACTTTATCAATTAAAATTAGATTTCCTACTATTGAAAGGGTGAAGAATGATGCTACAGAAAATTCATCCTTTAGGAGAATTCTTTGCTTCTTCGAGAAGACATCTGAAAAAAAGTGAGGATATCAGGTCTACTACATGATACAGTTCCTCATCTCTGTGATAAAATTGGGTATTCTATACACTTCAAGGTAGCAATCTGGTGTTTTCAACCTAGAACAAGCACTTCTTGCTTCGGTTGAAGTTTACTATGGGTCGCATAATCTCGGTGCAAGTGTAATAGCTTCTGGACCAAGATTTCCAGGCATTCTTATTGCATGCTCACACAAGAGTACTCAGCTCAACTACCTGCATGAGGAAAGAAATTCCAAGCAGTGGCAAACGAAAATGATCTAGTCTCCACACTAATAAATAAATGGCAAAAGTTGAGTCAAAGTCTTTCTGAATTTCTCTCATAAACTGGTATGTTGGTTCATGGGAGAGTGTCGACCTTACTCAAAAGAGACGACCATATATTTCCAAGTCGCCGAGCTTCCGAGCTATTGCATATTTGATCGGTGTTTAAACTATTTTGGCAACCCGTGGCCGAGTAACATTAGCCGAGCTCCGTCTCGCATCAAACTATAATTTATGCCGAGTAATTCAGTGTTCAAGCCAAGGATGAGGATCGAGCTATGCTGTGATGTTAGTGCCGAGCCACCCACCACTAGGGTTGCCGAGCAAGTACTGCCGACCAACAGCAATTGCCGAGAGGCCGAGTTTCTCCGAGATACCAAGTCGCCAAGCTCCGTGCCGACAAGCTACTACAAACTTAATTGCCGAGCTATTGTCTTTGTTGGAAAGCCACGACGTCTGAAATGTTTTCACCAAGCTCCGAGCTATTTGCCGAGCCGAATAACTTTGCATATTTGAACAGAAACTTTACTGAGTGAATTAACAAGTCTATCCAATATTTGAGCTGCAATACCGAGCGTTTGAGCTCCCTATGATGGTGATTGAGCTATCCATTTCACAAGCCTTTACAACGTGGCCTGTGTTTCTCGCATGCCAAGCAAGTTTTAACTTGCTACAACTCAACTTATATTGAGCAAGACTAAGCTCGCTATAGACCACATGAGTTTTGCCATACCCAATAGCAATACTAATCTATAGTCGAGTTCCACAAGCTAAGGTGCCTACCTGAATTTCCTTTTAATCAAACAGTTGTGCTGTCCATTCATGGGAGCACTTGAACTAAGCTCCACGATAGCAGATCTAGGCTAAGCAGCTTGATTCGATTTTCGAAGGAAGGCCATGAACTACAATAGTGATTCAGCTCGCCACAAACCGGCTAGCTCATGGCTCGTTTGGTATAAAAAGCATCAATCGAATATATGATGAAGGTACTAATAGCGATAAGGATCAATAGCAGTGGATCTCGAAAACCCAGAATAGGTCGAATGGGTATGACAAACGGAAGTGAGATGGGTGGGTTTCGACAGTGCATGTGAATGGATATCAAGCACCAAGACACAAACACAGTCAAGGGTTTGAGCTCGAAATAGGGTTCGATAAAATTCATAAATACTAAATGTTGCTCAAGATTCAAATGAAAGTTAGATCCGACTCACTAACCAATTCAAATAAAGGGGTTTACCACAATCTTGAGGTTAAGATCAATAAAAACGTGGGAGAAATTAAAGAGTTTAATCTACACTCGATAAGCCAGCAACTGCTAGCTCAAGAGTAGCCTTGCTCAAAAAGGGAAAGATTCCAAAACGTACGAATATACTTTTTATATCCAATTTTGTATATGGTTGTCTATCTCTGATGTTTACAGATGTTACTATTTATAGCAAGTCCTAAACCCTAGTGGACTGTAAATAATGTATAAGGCCTTAAACCTTAAAAAATTAGGCCTATAAATAAAATAAAGGAAAACATATACGAGAATACAAAACTGTGCGTTTTACAAAGGGGAGTCGGCATGTAGTCACTCAGCATGTCTTGGAAGGAGTAGTATCCGAATCGGATGGGATCAGCAGTTGGATATACCGGTTCGAGAAGGAGTCCCCAAAGTCTTTCAATGTTTGGCTGAAACACCAGAAAGGTCTGCCTATAATTGTCGAGTTCTAGAATCAATCGGCACGAGCCTCTCGGTGCTATGCCGAGTGAATCTTTGGTCTCGAGTACTCGACCTTATGGTATCTCGACACCTTGACTGACGACAGACTTTATGCTGGGTGTTTATCTTCCTACCTCTCATCTTTCTAGCTTTAGTTTAACCTCAGCAAGCAATAATAGGTCTCAGTTTCGAATAGGTCTGCCTTGGCTTGGATATAGTTGGAGGTTGATTCCCATCAAATAGTATCAAGAAAGCAGGAGATTCCCTAACGTTGGACTAATTGTTCCACCTAGTTGCCAAATCATGACTCTCATCAGAAGTTCCTTTAAAGGCCAAAGAGGACTACTCTATGATCAAGCTTCTATATTAGCTCCAAGTTCTATCCATCAACAATAGCTAGCTTCTATATTAGCTCTGAGTTCTATCCATCAACAGCAGTTGTGAGCTTCTCCAATGTTCATTGATAGTTAGCAATTATAGCAACTGCATACACTTTGATCTAAGCTTCCATGCCAATTACGCTAAGTGTACTAAGCAGCTCATGCACCCAAGTAACCATAGTAGCTACAGTAAGCAATAGTACGTTCGGTGGTAGATGGAAAACTAACAAAGGGTATCGACCTCATTCTCAAAATTTAAATTAGCATTTGAGGAATGTTATCTTATATTCAACAACTTCAAAGGGTTTTGAGCTCATAGAGAACAAGCTCCAAGATTCAAGTTCGGTCAATAAGTACTAAGGCTATCTATAATCTTGACAAAGCAAGAGTCAAACTATTGACATGTTAAGCCATCTTTTCCAACCAAATACGAACAACAATGCAACATATTTTAAGTGTCGAGCCTTCAAGCTATCTATTAAATATAGTAGTAGGCCAAGGCAAATGCTATGACTTCTTTCCAGATTGTTATGTTGTGCATCAATTCAAGGCTAAGTTGAACTTGAAATTATGAAAATAGAAGAAATTTCAAGTAATTTTGCCTAACCAGTCGTGAAGTCCTTAGTCGAAGTTCCGAATAGCTCTTTCAAGCTTAATTAAAAAGGAACAAGTAACTTTTTAGGCTTAGCTAAGGAGACCTGAATCGGTGGATAATACAATTGAGTTTTGAGAACCAAGAAAACTTTTGTTATGCCGAGCTACTCCTTATGCAAATTGCAATGATGAACTCATCTCATCTCTTTAACCGAGTTACGATAGCGTGACCTAGGAAGAAGAACACTGAGATAAGACTCTTAGATGAACCAAGTTAAAGTAAACTTGCACCAAGCTATTGTGCCTTGAAGTGTGCTACTATATATCGAATTGCTAAGCATTTGGGTGTAAATTTATGTTCTTTTCAAGAAATTGCTAACAAACGGTAACCTGTGTACGCCTAAGATTGAACTCATACACACGGCATCCCCTTTCGAACTTCTAAGTTCTGAACAAGATTTAAGCTCCTGCCATACCGTACACTTGAGCTTATATCATGCTATGCAAGTTCACTAGACTTAAGAAGTTCTCGAGCTATCTTTATAAATGACTTTGTCGAGCTGCATGCATTGGCATCCAAGGGTCATGCGATTCAAGAGAAGTACATGAGGAATATTCTTGTGTGGTATGGTTAATATTAACGCTTACTCTAAAGCGATTCTGAGCACTAAATATTCTTTTAGAGCAAGTACAAAAACTGAGCTTAATGCCAACCAAGTTCCATAGCTGAATTGCCAACTCACCTTCTCTACCCCCTGATTCAAACACTATAGTAGCTTCACTTGCCAAGCCGTACTGACCATAATCTACCGAATAACCATGGACACAATACAATGTTTTTAAATGTTAAACATACCTTCTTGGTTCTCTAATTGAATTGGAACTAAGCCATTATCAAGTTGCCATCTACAGTTAGAGCAATTCATAATTGACCTCAATTGTTTTCCACTCTTGCCAAGATGAGATATAGCTAAGCAACAATAATTGGATAGAACCAACTCTGAATAACTGGATAAATGAAGCCCGAATCCTTCTTGAGCTACTCCTCACTATAATCGATCTTCATCCAACTCCTGCAAATTGTCCTCGACTTTGTCGATGGCAACTGTTCTAAGTTTGATGTTAGCATAGTAGTTTCTTGAAAATTGAAGCAAAGCAAATATAGGACCAACATTACTGTGTAATCTTTGCAGAATCAAACTACAGCTATCATGAATTAAAAGGTACTTGATTTCTTCTAAACTAAGCTGCAATTGAAAAATAATTTAGATACCACCATACTCACCTATTTACTCCGTAGATAGCAACGAGCTTCAAGTCGCATACTAGAGCTTTGTCCATTTCTAAAAGAACTGAAATTAGGCTCCTTCCTTTACTTCAACTCGACCACTTCAAGCTCTGAGCATGCATGAAGTACTAAATAAAGCTACAAGTTTCCTAGCTACCCGCTATTGTGAACCGTGACCAAGAACAAATAAGGCCGGTTGCTAGATGGGTCTAAGCTTGCAGAAAGCTCGCAAAGAGTTAATAAGGAAAGGTACCAAAGGGGGCAAAAATGACAAATAAAACAATAAGCAAAAACCCACGAACAACTCTAGAGGATATAACGCACTAATGGAACTTTCGAGAACTCACGATACAATTCGATATGATGCATAAATTAGTCCAATGAGGTTACCCGCCACCTAACCTTGCTTAAGGATAAGGATAAGGATAAGAGTGATGCTGAGAGTCAACAACAATGTTTATGCAAAAAAGAAAGTACTCAAAGGTATATTGAAGATAATTTAATCTATTACAGCTACCAGTATAAAGGTATTTATACCCGTAAGTTAGGGTAACTTACCTAAAAAGAAAAAGACAATAAGAATATTTCCTAAAAAAGTAATGTACACGATACAAAAGAGTAAAATAAATATATAAAGAAAACAATCATTAGTGCTATAGATTCTACATATGATACTGTACAAGTGGCGATGCTATATTGGTGAGGTTATTAAGAGATGCGAACAAAAAATACAAACAAATGAGCCTGTCCGAGCAGGGATGGCTTAGTTAGTTCAGATTCTCTATCTCTCGGCTTCTCAGCAAGGATGATGACAAGTGATTGGTTGGCTTGGCATTAGAGAATAATCATCAACTCGACATACCATAGAATAATGGGCAGTCATACGGCACAGCATTAAAGGTAACTCAATAAGGAAAGTAGTTGGCCTCGACAGGGGTTGATTTGAACATAAGGATTTGTCGTGCTAGCCCCTTTAGTCCTTGGCCTTAACTGTAGGTCAAAGGTCCCGTGGCTTGATTCCCATCACCAACACTAAACTATTTATGTCAAGCCTCTAAGATAGTAACATGTTTTTATGAGTTTGTATAATCAAGAAAGAATAGGCTTACATAAGGACGAACTATATTATTCAGCTTCTACTAGGCTTATCTTTACCCTTAGTTAAGACAATTATGAGGGCTCAAAGATAAACTTGGGCTAAAGAAACACCTTCCACCATAAGCCTAAGCAAGTATAGTTTGCTAATGGACAATTCCTCAATAGCTTTAAGTCCTACATACTAAGGACAACAAGCTAGTATAAAGTCAATTGCTCTGTCTAATAAATAGACAGAAGGCCTCTTGAAAGCCTTAAGACATTAAGTGGTGACTAGTAAAATATACTTAATTTTGAAAAGTTACATGGACGACGAGTAAACAAACCCATAGTCCTATACATTAATGGACTAGAGGTTGACTAGCCAATTTTACAGCTTTACTTAGCACAAGTCATGCCTAGCTTAGATGGCCTACATGCTTCCTTAGCCTTTTCAGCCATACTGGCCTCTTTAGGCCTTTGCCTCTCTAAGCGCTCCAACCTCGTTAGGTTGGAATTACAAACCTTTCCAAAAATCCCACAAAATTAACTTCCCTAGATACTCTCTTTTTTGACTTTGTCACCAAAGAGAGTGAGGGGCAAGTGTTGGTAGGCACTTTCTAATAATTATTATGTAGGCTTATATTAGTTAGCCTAACATTTAAGTTAGGTACAATTTCCATTGACTCACTATAAATGCTAAGCAAGACCCTCAAGTAAGAGGCCCTCTTCTATTCTCTCTCACTCTTCATATTATGTTATGAATTTACTCTCATGACAAGGAGGCTAACTTAGGCATTAGAGTGACTGTACCGGAGCACCCTTCTCCCCCGCCTTAGTAACCGTTTTCTCGTGTTGCAGGTATTTGTGCATTGGAATGAAAATCACCAATCAACAATAAGATCTTAGAGATAAATTATTTAACTTATAAAATTAATAAATGAAGTAAAATTGTATATAATATAGCTGTATTTATATTGAATTTATATCATATGTATTAAATATGTATATATGTTAATATAAAATTATAAAATACAGGAAAATAATATAAACATGGTTATATTTATGTAAAAGTAACTTGATGAGTCATCAAAATCATCTAAATATGATGTGACGACGCAAGAATAAGTTAAAAAGGATGAGTCAACCAATTCACAAGGAAATGACACCTAGCAAGTTGGTAATAAGGATTATTAGAAGTTTGACATATAACATGATGATTAAGTAACCCCACCCCAAGGAAATCTCTATAAATAGTAGGACAACATTACGATATAAGATTTAGTAACTTAAAAATCAGAGGAAACAATTTATAGAAATTAATTTTGAATTAAACAAAAAATAGAAAAAAAAAAGAAACAAAATAAACACAGGGGCATAGTTGGTTAAGGCTGGTTCGCTAGATTGTTGACAATCTGCTATGGTGGCCATTTGGGGTCCGAAAGATGGTGGTTGAACCAGCTTTTCCGACAAGAAGTTGTCATTAGAGGTTGGTTGGAGGCTAGTGGTTCACCTTCCCCTATTTTCCACCCATAAGTTATCCAATTTTCAAAAATTATCAAATCTTGTTAATTAATTATTGGAAAAAGTTTTTTAGAGTTATTTTAGGTGTAAATTAATGTAATAATTTTTTTTTTCATTAAAAACTTGGTGAAAATATATGGTGCTTAAGAAAATGCCCTATTTAGATGAAAATTAATATAATTTTTAGAAATATTAAATATTGTTGTTTCAACTTGAATTTTTGTATATAATATACTCAATATATATATATATATATATATATTAAATTATGGTAATAAGAATTTTTGAAAATAAACCTGTTTACTATTTATTATATTAATTCTAAATAAAACTAGCAATTTTACCGATTTGTTGAAATAATTAATTTTTGAATAAATTAATGGATGAGCCTAAAATATTTTGACTTTTGGAAGTCTATAATGATATTTAGAGCATTTGGTTTATAGTTTTTATCTTACACATAAATTTGCCTATTTACCAAATTTTCTATAATTTCAAGCTAAAAACAGTATTTTTGCAAATATAGGCAATAAGCTAATCTAGTACAATAGAGGGTCAGTATTTAAACTACATATTTTTGTAAGTTCAGGGTATTTTTTTGTGGAATTTATCAAGCTTGTATACTATTTATTATATATTTTCCTAAAATAAACTTGTATATTAGCCTCATTTGTGAAATAAGGTTTAATGCTAGCAAAATATTTATTAAATTCATGTATCATTAGCATTTTTGGGTACATAATAGATATTGGTCAAGTTTGGGAAATGTCATTTTTAGGGTTTTTAGTTTTAAACTAAAGCTCATTTAGGTTAATTACGTACTTATGATAACGTACAATCAAGTTGGTAGAGAAAAAAGACATTTTCAACCTTATAATCATGTTGATCAATTTTACTCCTTAAGATATTTTAATAGTACTCGAAATAATGATCGTAATGATATAAAGTTCACTAAAATCAAATAAGAAATGAAGATACAATCAATTGAAGTTTAGAAACGTAATATTGAAAAGATAAGCAAATGCAAGCTTATTGGGGTTTGGTTTTACTTATAGTTAACTTAAGGATTGGATGTATTTTCTTAGGTGTAATAGGTAAGAAAAGGCCAAGTCGTTAAGCATAGGATTTGCACAATTATCAGGCCCTAGTAAGTAGATATTTTTACTTTTGAGCAAGTAAACTCATGTCTACTTGACTTGGAGTCACTTGTGTCATAAACTGCAATTGTATGAATGATTGATTATACATATGATTTCATTAAATGTATACTGGTGGAGTGAAATGTTTCTTTATGTATGAATGATTTGCTGAAGTGTCTTATTGCTCAAAAAACTTAGAAACAGAACTATCCTTCTAAGTGTTGACCTAAGTGAACCTTATATGAAGGGTTAAATCATAAAGCTTGGACATAAAGTTGGAACTATGCTAATCAAGTTATTCTTGATATGAAACTTGAGATTCATACCTCATACTGGGTTGTTCTATTGCTTACGACATTCATGGCATAGTATGAAAGGACCTGCAAGTCAAGCTTTTTGGAAATTGGAATATTGTTGTAACAACCCGACTGGAACTCTTCCTATCAAGGTATTGTCCACTTTGGCATGGATCGTCACACAGTTTTGTCCCCTGATGTAGCAGCTTCTTAGGAGGTCACTCATCCTGAGATTACTTTAGCTCTAACATGCTTAACCTCGAAGTTTTGATGTACTTTAAGTCACTACACTAAAAGGTACCTCGATGATTAGAATTCCGCCACCTGACATGTAAAGGGTATTTTAATCTACCCACCTTATAGAACTAACATCCTTGTCAGTTTCATTACATAGGTCTAAGACCACCACCAGGTAAGGCTCTGCCCTTAAGGCTAGTAAATTGCTTTAATACCACCTATAACGACCTGGCTAAAGCTCCTCTCACCATAGTATTGTCCACTTTGGTGTGGAACACTATATGATTTTGTCCCCTGGTGTAGTAGCTTCTCAAGAGGTTACCTATCCTAAGATTGCTCCAACTTAAGTATGCTTAACTTGGAGTTTTGACATACTTCAAGCCGCTACACAAAAAGATACCTCGATGATTAGAATTCCGTCACCTAGCATAAGGGGTATTACAATCTACCTACCTTACAAAATTGACATCTTCATCAGTTTCATTACAAAGGTCCAAGACCACCACTAAGCAAAGCTCCGCCCTTTAGGATGATGGATTACTCTAATACTACCTGTAATGACCTGACTGAAGCTCCCTACCGAAGTATTGTCCACTTTGGTGTAGAACGCCATACAGTTTTGTCCCCTAGTGTAGCAGCTTCTTAGGAGGTCACCCATCCTAAGATTGCTTCAACTCAAGCATGGTTAACTTCAAAGTTTTGACATACTCAAGCTACTATACCAAAAGGCACCTCAATGATTAGAATTCCACCACCTGACATGTAAGGAGTATTATAATCCTAATAGCACCTGTAACGACTTAATTGGAACTCCTCTTACTGAGGTATTGTTTACTTTGGCATAGAATGTTGTACAATTTTATCTCCTGGTGTAGTAGCTCCCTAAGAGGATTCCTATCCTGAGATTGCCCCAACCGAAGCACGCTTAACTTCAAAGTTTCAACATACTTCAAGTCGATATACCAAAAGGTACCTTGATGATTAGAGTTCCTTCTCTTAACATGTAAAGGGTATTACAATCTACATCCCTTACAGAACTAACATCCTCGTTAGTTTCGTTATATAGGTCTAGAATCACCACCAGGTAAGGCTCTACCCTTTCAGCTGGTACATTGCTCTTAGACCACCTGATATCACTTATAATGACCCAATCGGAACTCTTCCTACTGAGGTATTGTCCACTTTAGTGTAAAATGCCACATGGTTTTGGCCTCTAATGCAGTAGCTTCCTAGAAAGTCACCCATGATAGGATTTCTCCAGCTCGAGCACACTTAACTTCAAAGTTTTGACGCACTCCGAGCTGTTACACCAAAAGGTGCCTTCCTTCTCTTAGCATGTAAAGGGTATTGCAATTACTAGGTTAGGTTTTGAGCATATAGATTTGCATTACTCAATCAATTTTGGCCACTTCATATGCTTTTAGCTAAGCTAAATATGAGGCTCTTTGTTGCCCTAGGTTCCTGGACTTTATATCTAAATGCCTAAGAGTGTTGACTAACCAGATGAGATATAGGGTAAGCTATGATATCAGTATCAATGCATGTCATATGCATAAGCATAGCATGTATCCCTTACATAGATCTTTCATATTGTTAATTCTCAATATGAAATTGAATGCCTTATGGTATTGATGTTTGTAAACATATGTTATGCTTATGTTGTGTTTTGGTTTATTCATACTCACTTAGCTCGTAAAGAGCTGAAGGGATTCTTATACATCCTCAAGTCAAGAAGAAATTTGAATGGGCATTACCATCAGTTGGGGGAAGACTTTTGAAAGTACGTAAGATAGAGTCAGTTACTTTTAAAAGAAGCCTTGCTATTTTTTGTTTGTAGTCCTAAGAAAGATCTGTACATATGTAATGGAAGGGAAGGCAATATATATATATATATCTTTTAAGTTTAGTTAAGTTTGAGGTTGTATACTTTTTATGTAATCAAGTATAAAGCTGAACTCCACTATAGTACTCACTTGTTACAAATAGTATCTTTTTTGAATATAAACAAGTATTCCTATGTGATGGAACATCTTATGTTATGTCGGGATGTGGCATCCTTTAGGTGGTATGCGAGTTAGCTAGGTATTATATAAATTTAACCTTGTTAGTAGTGATTACTACAAGGAAACTAACCATGTATATTGTGTTTGCTACTATCTAGAGAATGGTTCAAATACGTATAAGTAGGGATCCTAGTTCATCATTTGCCCCTAGAAGGCAAATGAGGGAGGAACAACAACCTCAATCAAATCAAGCTTTGCCTTTGCAAGCAATGGATTTGGTACAACAAATTGCAACTACCTTAGCTAAGGTTAGTAGAGCAAAAAAGGATAAGCTAGCTTAGGTGCAACATATAGTGAAACCATGTGATGGGACAAAAACTTATCCTTTAGTTATAGAAGGGTAGAATGATACATTAGAAAAAGCTTTTGAAGTGCATGAGGTGGGAGACTAAGAAAGTAGGGATTATTGCTATTTTGTTGGATAAACATGTGAATAATTGGTGGAAGGGTAAGAAACAGTCATTGCAAAATCCATAGGTTGAAATACCTTTAGGGATGCATTGCTAGAGCAATATTTCCTTAAATGTGTAAGGGAGCAAACGTGTGAAGAGTATTATAAGTTGACATAAGTAGGTAAGACTATTGAAGAGTATGAATGGGAGTTTAATAAGTTGTTGAAGTTTGCTCCTGAAGTAATACAAAATAATGAAATGGCTAAGGTTAGTAGGTTTAGAGCTGGACTTGATCATTTTTTTTCAATTTGATTTAAAAAGAATAGGATTGGTGCAATATGCTGATATTATAATGAGACTCGTTCAATCAAGCAAGCTCGTGACTTAAGAAGGGAAGCTAATGAAATAGAAAGAAAGAAAAGGAAATGTAGAGGAATTTCAATGGTAGCAAAAGGTTTGTAAAGGGAAGGAAGATCCATTAACCTCCTGCTAAGAATTAGAAGTTAGGTAGAGCTACGTCCTTTTGTTGGAAGTGTAATGGTAGGCATTGAGCTATAGAGTGCCCTGAGCTACAAGGGAAATGTCTCAAATGTGGAGAAGTTGGGCATTTGGCTAAACGGTGCTAAAACCTGAACTCTAGAGGTATATGTTGCCATTAGTGTCACCAAATGGGACATACCACCACTTATTGTAATGCAAACAAGCAGGCAAAGCCAGGTCAAACCTAAGCAAATAGGCCAAGACCCATCAATAAAAATAACTGACTAAGAGAGGCTAGAGCTAAACCTAGAGTATAAGGAAGGGTGTACATAATCCAAGACAAGGAAGATAGGGATGACAACACAATTGCAGGTATGAGTTCTGAACCTTATGACTTTTAGTTAACTTTATATGATTACGTGATGCATGCTTGTTTATAATGATATAATTGTAATTGTTATTTCAAGATTGATTCACCTAGAAGGTAACTATGCTTATATTTTGTCTTATACAAAAGTAACCCATTTGTATGTATCTAAGAAGTATGTTGATAAGAATAGATTTCCAATAGAAATTCTACAGTACAATTTGGTAGTAACGACCCCCTCTAGAGGAGAACAAATCGTGCAATAAAGGTTGAAAGGAGGTAAGGTGTATGTAGATCTTTATAAAACGCTCGTAAAATTAGTAATATTGGACATGAAAGGATTCAATGTAATACTAGGGATGGATTAGCTAATTAAACATTAGGAGAATGTTGATTGTGAAGAAAAGATGGTGGTATTCAACAAACTTGATTGAAAGGAGTTTCATTTTGAAAGAAGCTCTAGAAAAGCAACCCCTCAAATAGTCTTGACAAGTAAAGTCCAAAAATTGTTAAGTAATGGTAATATAGGATTTTTAGCCTTAGTAGTGGATACTCAAGTTAAAGAAGTGAGATTAGAATATATACCAATAGTGTCTAAATATCTTGAGGTTTTCCTAAGGACTACCACCAGATAAGGAGATTAAGTTTATCATAAATCTTATACCAAGGATTGCACCCTTCTTTAAGACACCTTATCACATGGCTTCTATTGAATTGGTGGAACTAAAGAAGCAACTACAAGAGCTACTAGACAAGGGATTTATAAGGCCAAGTACATCACCATAGGGTACACCTGTGCTTTTTGTTAGAAAGAAAGATGGAAGTTTGAGGTTGTGTATAGATTATCGAGAGTTAAATAAGGCGATAATAAAGAATAAATATCTACTTCCCATAATTGATGATTTATTTGATCGGTTGAAAAGATCCATAATGCTTTTGAAGATAGACTTATAATCTAATTATAACCAGTTGAAAATTAAGAAAAAGGATGCACTTAAGACTACCTTTAAGACTAAGTATGAGCATTACAAATTTCTATTAATGCCATTCGAATTAATGAATGCCCTTACCGCATTTATGGACATGATGAATCATGTCTTTAAAAAGTACCTAGATGAGTTCGTAGTTGTATTTATAGATGATATTTTAATATGCTCAAGGAGTAAAGAGGAACATGTGGAACACCCAAGGATTGTGCTTTAGATTCTCAAGGATAACCAACTATATGCAACACTAAAGAAGTATGAGTTTTGGCTAGAGCAAGTAAGGTTTCTTGGACCTATAGTATCTAGCGTAGGAATAGCAATTGACCCAACAAAGGTGAAAGCAGTAATGGGGTAGGCAAGGTCGACCACTATAATTGAAGGAGTTTCTTGGTAATGACTGGTTATTATGGAATATTTATACATGAGTTCCTTAATATAGCCATGCCATTGACTCAATTAACATGAAAAGACGTTAAATTTGAATAGAACGATAAGTGGGAAGAAAGCTTCTAGGAACTTAAGAGAAGGTTTGTAACCACTCTAGTATTAATAATACTAGATGGATCTAGAGAGTATGCAATCTATTATGATGCCTCAAGGAGTGGATTAGGATATGTATTAATGCAAAATGATAGGGTGACTGCTTACACTTTAAGATAGCTTAGACTGCATGAACAAAATTATTCGACTCATGATTTGGAGCTCGCAATTGCATTATTTGTTTAAAAAGTTTGGAGGCATTACTATATGGTGAAAAGTCTAAGGTATTTACTAATCACAAGAGCTTAAAGTATATTTTTACACAAAAGGAATTGATTTGAGACAAAGGTGGTGGTTGAAATTATTAAAAGATTATACAGTGGTCGATGCATTTAATAGAAAGAAGTTTGGTAGTAACACTACATCCATTATAGATAGATAAGAACTGATTAAAGAAATGGAGAAGTTGAGCTTAGAAGTTGTAATAAGGGAAGAGAGGTAGTATGTTGGCTAATTTGAAAGTGGAGCCTATACTAATTGAGGGCATTAAGGAAGCTTAGATGGCAAATGCAAAGCTATAAAGGGTTAAAGATAGTATTGAGCAAAAACCTAACTTTAGAATTAATGATGTGGGAAAGAAAGACTTTGTATACCAAAAGATTCGAAAATTGCGAAAGTAATTTTGGAAGAAGCACATAGTGCAGGATATTCCCTATACCTTGGAAATAATAAGATGTACAAGGATTTGAAATAGAAATTTTGGTGGATGGGAATGAAAGGAGATATAGCACAATATATATCACATTATGTGACCTGCAAAAAGGTAAAGGCCGAACATCAAAGATTGGGAGGCTTGTTACAACCTTTACCTATACTCAAGTGGAAGTATGAGAATATAACAATGGATTTTTGAGTGGTTTACCAAGGATAAGAAGGAAACATGATAAGATATGGGTTATAGTAGATAGACTCACGAAATCAACACATTTCATAGCCATAACGCAAACGACGATGTTTTCTCAACTGCTAGAAACATATGTTAAGGAGATAGTTCGTTTGCATAGAGTTTCAATGTCAATAATATCCAATCGTGATTCTCATTTTATGTCTCAATTTTGGCAATCTTTGCAAGCAGAGATGGGAACTAAGTTAAACTTTAGTACTGCTTATGATCTCTAGAGTGATGGGCAATTTGAGCGAACAATATAAACTTTAGAAGATATGCTAAGAGCATGTGTAATGGATTTTGGAGGTAGTTGGGATAACCATTTGCCATTAGTAGAATTCAACTACAATAACAGTTATCATAGCACTATTCAGATGACTCTATATGAAGCACTATATGGACATAAGTGTAAATCCCCAATTTATTGGGATGAAGTGGGAACAAGCAAATTATTATACTACCAATGTTACAAGACCTTAAGAAGAAGATACAAATGATTAGAGAACGAATGCAAATGGCTTAAAACTGGCAAAAAAGTTATGCAAATGTTAGAAGAAAGCCATTAGAATTTCAACTAAGAAATTAGGTGTTCTTGAAGATATCCCCAATAAAGAATGTGAGGCAACTTGGTGTTAAAGGAAAGTTAAGTCCTCGATACATTGGGCCATATCAAATTAAGAAAAGAATTGGGAATGTTTCTTATGAGCTTAAATTACCCAATTAGATGACAAGAACTCATAATGTGTTTCACATTTCAATCTTAAGGAAGTTTATAGGTGATCAAATAACGATTTTGGATGTACCTCTAGTGGAGTTAAAAGAAAACCTTACATATATAGAGCATCCGGTTCATATTTTGGATACAAAGTTTCAGAGATTAAGGAATAGAGACATTGAATGTGTGAAGGTCCTGTGGAATAGACACACTATTAAGGAAGCAACATGGAAATTGATCGAGTCAATGAGAGCTCAATACCTTAAACTATTCACGCAAGATTAGCAATCTTATTATCAGTTATTCCTTTTACTAAGATGAGGTTATGAGTATATGTTATTCAACTTATAGTTAAGTTTTGAGGATAAAACTGTTTATAAGGGGGGCAAGATGTAATACCTTAGGGTTCCAAGCTCCTAAATTTAAGGCATCGGATAACGTTATTGGTTTTAGTTCAAACTTCACAATAAGGTAAAAAAAGTTAGAAGAAGTAACTCGGTAATGCTAATTTCTCAAAATAATGTATATAAAAGGTTTAATTTGATTTTTAAAAAAATAAGTTTATTGATAAAATTGATATTAATTGAAAACTTAATATTTGAGCTTCAAAATATAACAAGATCTTGTATATACATTTAACTTATAAAAATAATAAATGAAGTAAATTTGTATATAATATAGATGTATTTATATAGAATATGTATCATATGTATTAAATATGTATATATGTTAATGTAAAATTATAAAATATAGGAAAATAATATAAAAATGGTTATAATTATGTAAGAGTAACTTGATGAGTCATCAACATCATCCAAGTCTGATGTGGCAACATGCGAAAAAGTTGAAAAGGATGAGTCATCAACCAATTCACAAGGAAATAACACCTAGCAAGTCAGACAACAAGGATTATTAGAAGTTTGACATGTGGCATGATGACTAAGTAACCCTAACCCTTGGAAATCTCTATAAATAGTAGGATAACATCAAGATACAAGATTTAGTGACTTAAAAATTAGAGGAAACAATTTATAGAAATTAATTTCAAATTAAACAAAAAAGTAGAAAAAAAAAAATAAACAAAAACAGGGCATAGCTAGTTAAGGCCAATTCATTAGGTTATTGACATTCTGTTGTGGTATCTATTTGGGGTCTAAAGGATGGTGGCCAGACAAGCTTTTTTGACAAGGACTCATCGACAAAGGGTGGTTCATCTTCCCTTATTTTTCACCTATAAGCTATCCAATTTTCTAAAATGATCAAATCTTGTTAATTAATTGATGTTTTCGAGGGTTATTTAGGTGTAGATTATTGTAATAATTTTGTTTTAGTTAAATAGTTAGTAGAAATATATGGTGCTTAAGAAAACGACCTATTTGGATGAAAATTAATATAATTGTTAGAAATATTAAATATTGTTATTTCAACCTAAATTTTTGTATATAATATACTTAATATATATATATATATAATTATGGTAATAAGAATTTTTTAAAATAAACCTTTTTACTATTTATTATATTTATTTTGAATAAAGATGATAGTTTTACTAATTTGTTGAAATAATTAGTTTTTAAATAAATTAATAGATGTGCCTAACATATTTTGACTTTTGGAAGTTTATATTGATATTTGGCACACTTAGTTCTTATCTTACTCATAAATTTGCCTAATTTTTTGTAATTTCAAACTAAAAGCGCTCTTTTTGCAAATATAAGCAATAAGGTAATCTAGTACAACAGAAGGTAAATATTTAAAATATATATTTTTGTAAGATCATGATATTTTTTTTAGGGAACTAATCAAGCTTATATACTATTTATTATGTATTTTCCTAGTATAAACATATATATTAGCCTAATTTGTGAAATAGTGTTTATTGCTAGCAAGATATTTGTTAAATTCATGTAAAATTATCATTTTTGGTTATGTAATAGATACTAGTCAAGTTTGGGAAATATAATTTTTGGGGTTTTTAGTTTAAAACTAAAGCTCATTGGGGTCAATTATGTACTTATGATGACATATGATCGAGTCGGTAGTGAAAAAGGACATTTTCGACCTTATAATCATGTTCGTCAATTTTACTCCTTAAGATATTTTATTAATACTCGAAATAACGATCATGATAATATAAAGTTCACTAAAATCGGATAAGAAATGAAGAAAATATAGTCAATAAAAATTGAGAAACGTAATATTGAAAAGA
The DNA here is from genome assembly GCA_024138015.1 of Lumnitzera littorea. Lineage (NCBI taxonomy): Eukaryota > Viridiplantae > Streptophyta > Magnoliopsida > Myrtales > Combretaceae > Lumnitzera > Lumnitzera littorea. The sequence goes on from JAMXBB010000010.1 coordinate 29,587,547, forward strand.
TAAGTAAACGCAACCTATCGGGGTTTAGTTTTAACTCGTAGTTAACTTGGGGACTGTATGTATTTTCCTAAGTGTGATAGGTAAGGAAAAACCACGTCATAAAGCATAGGATTGACACTGTTGTCAAGCCCTAACACATGGATATTTTTACTTTTGAGCAAGTAGACTCATGTCTACTTGACTTTGAGTCAATTATGTCATAAATTGCAATTGTGTAAATGATTGATTATACATATGATTTCACTAAATGTATACTGATTGAGTGAAATGTTTCTTCACGTATAAATGATTTGTTGAAGCATCTTATTGCTTGGAAAACTTGGAAATGGAATTATCATTCTAGGTGTTCACCTAAGTGAACCTTGTATGAAGGGTTAAACCATAAGCTTGGACATAAAGTTGAAACTAGGTTAATTGAATTATTCTTGATATGGAACTTGAGATTTGTGCATGATATTAGGTTGTTATATTGACTGTAGCATTCATGGCATGGCATAGCATAGCATAAAAAGACTTATGCATCAAGTTTTCTAGTAATTAGAATATTGTTAGACCGGGATTTGATCATGTAGATTTGCACTACTCAATCAAATATGGCTACTTCATGTAGTTTTAGCTAAGTTATGTATGGTAGCTCCTTGTTGCCTTAGTTTCCTGGACTTTGTATCCCAATGCTAGAGAGTGTCGACTAACTGAATGAGATCTTAACTAAGTTAAGATATCGGAACCGATGCATATAATGTGCACAAGCATAGCATGTATCCCTTGCATAGACCTCTGTATTCGTAATTCTTAATATGAAATTGAATGCCTCATGGTAATGATGTTTGTAAAGGAAAATTATGCTTGTGCTATGTTTTGTTTTATCCGCTCTCACTTAGCTCATAAAGAGCTGAGGGGATATTTGTGTATCCTCAGGTCTAGAAAAAATCTAAGTAAGCATCATTATCAATTGGGGGAAAACTATTAAGAGTCTATAAAGTGGAGTTAGCTACTTTTAAAAGAAGCCTTGCTATATTTTTATCGTAGTCCTAAGAAGGATTTGTACATATGCTCAATTAAGATTGTTTCCTAGTAAGCTTTGTTCAAAGTGGATAGAGCCATATACAATTATCGGAATACTCCCTTGTAGAGCAATTGAGATTGAAGGAGAAGAAGAAGAAACTTTTAGAGTAAACGGGCACATGTTAAAACCCTTTTTTGAAACAAAAGGAATTGAACCAATGAAAAGAATTGCTTATTTGGAAGACCTACCATGAGTAATATCGAAAAGCCAAGTTAATGGCTTAAAAACAAGTGCTTAGTGAGAGGTAACTGGACCCACCATCTTTACTTTATCTTTTTATTTAAGTTTATGTCTAAGCATTTTCAATTTCAAGTCTTTTTATTTATATCTCTTTAATGTTACATAGGCACTTATGAATAAATAAAGGAAATGTTGAATCCATTGATTTAAAGATAACATCAATGAATTCTAAAGGGATTTGAGAAATTTGGAACATACCAAAATACTAAGGGAGTTCTACTTTAACTTTCTCTTTTTCTTCCCATTGTTTATGCACTAAATTATGAGATATATATATATATCTCTGAATTAAAGTTGGGGGTAGGAAAATTAGACATAAATACTGAAGTTGTATGATTCTAAATGAGTTTTAATGAGTTAATTACATTCTTGATGCGTTTTCCATTCTGAACATCAATAAGATAGTTTCTTTTTGAGAAGTTAGATCCATTTTCCTTTATGCTCTCTGCTTTTAAATTTTGAAGTACATTATCATTATTAAAATTTGCATGAAAGGAAGTAAAAAGAAGTGATTATAGCTTTAATTTGAAAGAAGCCCCGTGTGAATAAGTCATGAACCTTTTTCAAAACTTTATAATCAATTCATGACATCTTTGCTTTGTTTAGTTATGCTCAATTTAGGCGTAGCTTAGAGGTTTGGAGTTAGGAAATGTTTTGATTAGATGTTAGATTTTTGTGTTTTCGAAAGTTGACTTATATATACACATCGTTCTTTTGAGGAGTCAAGTGGTTTGTTAATGCTATGTGAACTAAAGTGGGTGCTAGATTTTACCTAAATGTCTCCCAATCAATTTACAATGAATGCCCAAAAGAAAAAAAATTGAAAAGAAGAAAATGATGGGGATTAAGAAAGGTTATTACATATCAAAAATATGATACCATCACAAAAAGAAAATGTAGTTAAGAAAAGAAAAAGAAAGAAAATAGAAAGAAAAAGAAAAAGTGAAAATTGAAAATCTAAAAAGAGAATAATGGGCAAAGTAAGAAAATTATTCCAAGTCAAGGAGGCAAAGTAAGGTGCAATTTAGTGATTACTCTCTATTTGCATGGCATTAGCATACTTAAGAGACCAATAAGAAAGAAATATATATACGAGGTGATCAATTAAATACTAAGATCTTTCACTTAGCTTGAAATGTTATACTTGACTTCAAATTTCATAAGCCTAACTTAGATGGGAAGTTAACCTTTCTAAGCATTGATTCTTGAATTAATTACAAAGTCTTTGATTTTGATTTGGCACAAGTGGAACAATTTCAATATCACTTCTAAAGGTTTTTGCACTATATCAAGAGCATGCAAACTTTAAGCTTTCCATGTGTAATATATTTACACTTACACCCGCATATAAGGGAAATGTACACTTATCCTATTGTTTTCTAAATTACTTGATTTTTAAACTTGCTTGAGGACAAGCAAGGTTCTAAAGTTGGGGGTAGTGATCATGACTCAAAATGTGCATTTTTTCCAACTTTAAAATCTACATTTGTGCTTAAATTCTTGCAAAGTTTAGTTTATTTTTCATGAAATTGGATTTTATGCACAAAATGGACTAACTTTTGCAAAATTGTTAAAAATGCATCAAAGATTTTTGTTTTTAAATGAAGTTAATGCATTTTATATCCTACGTGCAAGTGCATAGGGATTACCATGGTCTTGGTAGCCCCTATCATTTGAACAAGGAGGCCAAAGTAAAGGGTACAGGTGAATTTGGCATATCAATCAATCAGTAGCCTTAGTACTAACCAATTAGTATGCCCTAAACCATCAAAGATGAGGCGACCTATTGAGTGACTTATTGTGGGAAAGGCCAGTATCATGAACATAACGTGCAGGGATGGATTCAACCATACCAACCAATCGATAACTCTAGCATTGACCAATCAATAGAAGAAATTAAGGTTAGGGTTTTTCAACAAAAACTCTAATCTTCCTAAATGTCGCGTTTCATTAAACATAGAGACGACCTAAAGCTAATACGTGTCTACCGATCAATTGGTAGACCTTTCCATCGATTGATTGGTAGACCAATTCTATAAATACTAGCATTACAGCTAGAAATACAAGCCACAATGAGGTTTTAAACATTTCTTAGTATAGATTTGCGAGCTCCTTGTCTGATTTACTGTTCCATTACCTTGTTTATGACATTTAGTGATTCTTTTTATGATTTTGATGTACATTTATGTTAGTTTAATGATCATTGACTAAAATTTCTTCATATAATCTCTTGTTCATTTGTTCACTCTATCTTTACTTATTCATTCATGGAGTTTTCTACTATTTTCTCATCTTTTATTGTTACCATTGTTGATATTATGTGTGGCTAAGTTAGTTTTAGTTGTTTGTGAATATGTGGATGTTGTAAATGGTGTAACCCTGTACTTATGATATGGGTATGTGTGTTTAAATGGGATTTTGATTACTGCTATTGCATTTAGGCTTTTTGAGGTGCTTTTTAATGAAATTTCCAATAGGTTTCCTTGTGATTATGAGACCGAGAGGAGATTAGTCCTAGGAAGTGCCTTGGAGAGTTTATGGGGTTGCATGATTATAAGATTGAGAGGAGATTAATTGTATAATTCCCAATTTGAGTCATTGAGTCGATAGAATATCTATAATGGGTTCTCACGCGTATGAGATTGAGAGGATATTAGGTACTCCCCATTGAATTCACAATGCGTTATGCAGTCTTAGTGAGTTAAGACAGGTTGTGAGACCAAAAGGAGATTGACCCCCCAATTCCTAGGATTATATTACTTACTCCTGTAAGAAGGATGGAAAGAGCTTCAAACTACTGCTGATGAGTGTTAAGGAAATATAGAGGAATTAAATGGGCTTGGTGAAAAAGAGGAAAGGGAAGAAGAGTTTATTTGCCATTCACTCCCATGCTTATTTCGTAGGTATGTAGAGATCAAAGTTGAGGTATTATTTTAATGTGACCCTAGCTTTAAGTATCTCAAAAATCTTTGTATCAATTAATAGAAAGTACTTAGACCCTTTGATTAAGCAAATTCAACAACCTTAATATATAGAAATGTTAAACATCACGAAAGTAAACTATGAATAGTGATGCGAAGGTATCATTTATTTCCTAGTTGAAAGAAAAAATAGTGCATGTATTTGCTTGAAGTTTTAAATATTGCAAATATTATTTTTTCCACTTCCATTGTGTCATTGTTCATGCTTTGCTTTCAAGATTTACATCGTTTCTCCTTTAGTATAAGACTTGAAATTGTTGATCTAGGTAATGACAATAATTACGACACATTGCCACATGGACAAGGCATCACTCGGTCTACGATGTAGCTTCCTATGGGTCATGGTAATGTCATACTATATCCTCCAAGCCATCAAGAGGAGCCCATCGATCTTCCTCCTCATTCGGTATACGCTAGAGGATGCGGCCATGGTTGTAGCTGTAGCTGTAGCTAGGCTGGCCGCCAATAGCCACTTGTAGATTATTTTCCTTCTCTACAACAGACTCAATCTCCTACTCCTCCTTCAAACTAGCTAGAGGCACACTACTCTCCATTACTTCATGGGTTACCTTAGCATGAATATCCACTCCCCATAGGCCTATCCTAACCACAATCGAATGTCACATCATTCCATACACCTTCAACTAATTCAACCCCCTCATTAATAGTCACTTTGAGTGCTCCTTACCTCGAGAGACATTCGACAGGCTTTAGCATAGGCAAAGGCATCACATAGGTAGACCCTGATCATATGTTATGGGAGGAGAGACTAAGCTCATCTTCATATGCTAGAGAGACCTCAACACGATATGGGAGAGCCTATTTTGGGAGGAGGCGTTGCACTAAGGGATAGCGAGATTGCATATTTGCTTGATTAGATAAAACTATGTTGTATAGAAATGAGAACTATACTAAAACTCTAGACTTATGTGAATGATATTTGCATCTATGTATTGTTAATATTCCTTTTCTAAAGGCAGTTTCAATTTACTTTTGCTATCAAATTATGGATTTGTTATGTATTTCAAGATGTATGGTCTGTAATAGATGTTTACAAAGTTGGCTGAAGTTTGTGGTTGAGAGAGAGGAATTGATGGAGACTTCTTGTATTTGCCATGTGTTTGAGATACTGCATTTGGATGGAGTTTAGGTTAAACCATGGTGTACAACTTGGAATTTGTTCTTTGGAGTGTGGAGTTGGGGTTTGAGTTTGCTTTTGAAGTTGAACTTCAGGCTTTCGAGTGTTGGAGTTTGAGGTGGAATTGGAGTTATATTTTTGAGTTGGAGTTTGGCATTGGGTTTCTAAGCTACGCATCGGTTCTTTTTTTTTCTTTTATTTTATTTTTAACTTTTGCTTATTGTATATTATTTGTGTTTTGAATTGCAGAAGGGTTGCTAGTGCATTTTATTGCAAGGAGCGAGGGACTGAAGAGATTGCAATATGTTTATGCGATTTAAGAATTGCATTTCTCGTATGCGATTATAAAAATCATATTTTAAAATTACTATTTCTAAATCGCATTTCCTAAACATATTTTCTTCGTATTTTCGTCTCTTCTCATACCACATGGTTGCGTCTGAGGAAAACCACACCCTTAAAATATGATTTAACAACAATATTTGACAAATTATTTTAAGCACGATTACTTTTTAAGAAATAGCTTGCTGTTAAGGGTCAAACATATCTATTTCTTTAAATGTAGGCAATGTTAGAATGAGACCGACGTTATAAATGATGACTGTCTCTTGTGAAATTATTGTGGGATTGGTATTCCTCGTAATTCGGTATTGTGCTTGATAACAGCCTCTCTGCTATAAACATTCCAAACTTTGGTGGTCTAATGGATTAAAAAAAGAGTTCCTCTTCGTTCGCATGTTTATTTTAGAGCGAAGAAAGTTCAATATAGAAACTACTAAGCCAAAAGACAAAGAATATGTCAAAATACCCTTTTTCTTTCTCTTCAAACTAATTTTTAGAAAAGGATTTGAGAAATTTATATGTTTACCATTGAAATAAATAAAATATTATATAAATACTATTATATAAAAAAAATTACATAAATACCAATCCTATATCACATGTATAAAATGTGATGATAATGTTGTACATATATCGCACTTTAGATATGCGACAATGGTATTATAAGTGCTGTAGATAAAAAACACAACATGTAACGACAATGGTATTATAAGTGTCATAAATAAAAAACATAACATGTAGCCAATGAAAACCACATGTCTAACATTCGATATAGCCATGGTAGGGAATTTTTCAATACTGCATGTTAGACTTGCATTTTCTTTACAATTATTAATAACACATGTTTAAGATGAGATATAGTATTGGTTTATTCTACGTAATTCATATTTATGTAATTTCTTTTTATAGAATTAGTAGGCATATATAACACTCAATGAAACGATTTTGCAAAATACTGTGGTGAAATTGCAACTAGAATATATGATTTTAATTGGACTTTCACTTGGCTGAAATATATAGAGAAATTGCGTGTAGAAAATGTGATATACAAACACATTTTCTATGTGCAGTTTCTTCAGGGAGAGGTCACCTTAGAGCTGCAATTTTATCGGGTTTTATGCACAAGTTGCCGTCCTTCATTCGGATGCAAATCTCTCTCTAAAATGTGGTTCTCCAATGTGCACTCTTTCTAAAACCCAGCAATATCCTTTTATTTTTTCAATTAAAATCAAATCTTCGTGGGTCTCAATCACATCTTTAGTGTAGTTTAGTAAGTACTATCTTCTTATAATTGTTTCTGTTCGATAGTTTTTCCTCTCCCTCTCCCTAGTTCCTAACTTGTATCGCTAAAACTTTTTCCCTCTGTAGAAATTTAATTATGTTATTATGGGTTACAGGTGTGGAAACTTCAATTTCACCTTTAGGTTCCATTTCAATAAAGGAGATCCCATTTGATTGAGGTAAACACCTTGCCTAATTTGCCCTATATATATATATTTTTTTTTTTTCAAATACAGCTGTTTTTTTTTTTTTTTTGAATAATTGTTCGGTAGTTAGTTTTTTTGTTAGAAACATTAGTGAAATTAAGCAATATCGGTACATTTAAATATATCACGAAAGATTGTATTTGTTTAGTCCTATTTCACAAAAGAAATAACTACTAATGATTATGCAACAAATAAGAACATTAACATCTACTTTTAGAAAAATAAAAAATCTAGTGCAAATTATGGTATGGTGTTTACCATAACCAAAAGTACTCTCCTTCACTGAAACGTAGAAGTGAAATCAAACCTTTTACAGCTGCGACCCACAAGAAGAAAATGATTAAAATTTTCAGAGAGAAAAAGAATTATTTTCAGCAACATGAGTTGGAAGTAGAGAGAGTGAAGAAAAACCATCCAATAGAGATAATAATACTTGCTAAGGAACGTGAGTCAAGGCCTTGGAATTTTGATTCTGACCTAAAAAATAAAAACGGCTAGGTGAATAATATGTTAGACCAAGAGATTTGCATCAAAGTGAAGAACAGGACTGGGAGTCTACATAAAACCCGACTAAACAAGGGATTTATAAACTCAAAGCATCTGTTCAATTCAGCGGGCATGTCCTAAGAAAATCACGTTTCGCGCGAATTCTTCAGAAAATTTAGCTGTTAAGAGCCGAAGCAAAATCGCAATTTTTCAACACTATCTGGCAAAATTAGTTTTACCAAAACCACTTTTGAAAAATTGTTTTTTTTTTTTTTTTTTACCTATCCCTCGTAATCAACGAGGGCAGGAGCCTCTAAGGATGCATGACAGTAGGGATTAAATTGTTGTGTACCTTTGTCTAGGGGAGACGAGCACTTCAATCATTTAATATCAACATACTAAGCCAAAAGAATGGTCATGAGCAACTGGAAAGCCGTACACCTAAACATGAATTTGGAACCTCTTCTCTAAATCATCTTCGTCAAACATGTATGAAGAAAATAATTTATACCATTTATACATGAATGTCAGTAGATCTACCGATTCCTTCTTCATTAGTTTAGGAGACAAGGCTCCACGAAGACCAACATATTGGAATAACCTTTTGCCACTGCAACAACGGAGCAGAAGGTACACACTGCACAGCAAGCTTCAGCATCCCTTCCACTAATTTTACACCGTTCTAGTGCTCGAGAACGAGAGTGTTATGAATGTTTATATCAGCAGAACACCCTAGCAGACTACAAGATTGGGGTGTTAATATTCCTAACCAGCAAAATTATCTTGAACAACTCAAGCTTGCTTTCACATACTACAAGCACCTAAGCTTAGACTTTTCAGATTTTTTCCACTTGTTGCTTCGGTGTCTTTTGATTCTCTATATATGAAGATAGTTGAGCACACCTCTTTCGAGTTTCATCCAGCTCTATCTCTGCCTTCTGGATCTGTTCCATTTGAATACATGAGTATGGCAATTGCATATATCATGCTCTTACAGTAAAGTCAAATAAATTTTGAAGGCAATATACCTACCAACTGTTTTAACTCAGTCTCTCTCTTCTTGTGCTCCTCACATCTGCAGAAATTGGGATCTCAAAATAAGCAAATCAAAAGGCTCTAGACCTTTGAATCAACATTGTTCATAACTTATATACTATGACAAATCACAATCAGATAGACCATCAGGGTCAAGCCTCTCTTTTCAACCCCTTGGTTTCATATTTAATATGCTTTTAATAACCATTGTATTTGGATGATGGGACAAATATTTTTAAAGCAAACATAATTGAGCATCATTACTAACTATTAGTGCATGAGTCGACATCGATTAACAATCTTGCCATGCAGGCTGAGAATCTCAACTTCCTCCACCACTTGAGCATCCTTACCAACCATTTCAGATGCATTTTCCAGGGACAATAACAAATCATGCAAAGGCTCTTTAGACATACCATATACTAGATTGAATGAATCCTGATTAGCATAAGAATTAGGCTAGATAAAATTTTGTTGTTAATTAGTGATAGGCTAAGGGTGAACAAGAATCAGATGACGCGAACGGAGTTTGACTTGAGTATAATGGAGATGACATGTAATAAGAAAGACCCTAATGACGATGGAAAAGTTAGAGGCTACAGTAATAGTTCTGACAAAATGAGAGTCACTAGGATTTGCCCATTTTGATCCTTCCCCAGCAAAGAGTTCTCATAAAAATTCTTGTTCTCAAGAAAGTAAGACATGTAACTTTCAGTATGAAGGATAATAGTACTTATATCCTTTTTGACTGGAAAAATAGCCAACAAAAACACGATTGAGAGCTTCAGTATCTACTTATTAGATTTTTCTTATGATTTAATACATAACCTGTTCACCTAAACACTTTAAGAGGCAAAGAATCAAGAAGATGAAAATTAGGATGGTTTTTCAACAATGAACTCATAGGAGTGTAAAAGTCAAGTTTTAAGATGGAAGAAGGTTAACAAGATAAACTACAGCTAAAACTTCTTCTCCCCAAAAGAAAATTAGGAACAAAACTTGACAACATCAATGACTGAGCCAACTCAAAGATGACAATTATCTCTCAGATACTCCATTGTTTTTGTGGCATGCAAGTTCATGAACTTTGATGGAAAATACTATTATCGATTAAGTACTTAGAAAGATCTTTTAAAAAAGTACTCTTTAGATTATTCGAACCAAGAATGTAAATTGATGATTGAAAGAACTTCTTAGTATACTTATGCAACTGATAGAATTTTTCACAAGCATCATATTATTTGTCATCAAATAAATCCAGCAAACACACATTTTCATCAATAAAGGAGATAAACCATCTTGTCCCTGATAAACTATGAGCACAAGTAGGACCCTATACATCACTAGAATGATGTGAATGTTAATTAATAAATACAATAGTTTACATTACATCTATAAGCTTAAGTTTTTTAATCATCCGATCATAGGACAAGTCATTACATGGTAATAGAACAGGAGGTCCTGGGTTCAAACCTTCGCATTGTCATTTAACCTGCATTGTCATTTAACCCGCATTTAATCAAATCATCCACTTGTTGAGCCTTAGTTGAAGCCCAACCTCATAATTGAAGAAAAGTATTGAGTAATAAATATAATGAACCACCCCATATTTACAAGCTTAAGCTTTCACATTAAAAATATTCCTTTTCATTATTGATAAATAAATGTGGATAAAAGCAACTCAAATAAGAAATTTAGATGACTTAAACGTTAATGCCAAAGCATGATATCTAAATTAGACACAACAAACATAGTGGACTTCAACTTGTCCTGAGTTGACTCGAAACAATCAGATTTGCTCAATCTTAGTTGAGATTGAGCTAATCTGGAAAAATCAGATAGGTAATAAAGACCATTATATGCTTTAGTATTGCCACATCCTTCCCAAAGAAATGTCTTGGAAAACACAATGAATAGAAAAGAAGGTTACACTACAATTCATATCTTTCCATATCTTACTTATCGACAATAAATTGGATCTCAACTAAGGCACACATAGAGTAAATTACAAAATCAAGTTGGATACTTGTGTTATGCCTTGGCCTTTAGCATATGAAGCATTACTCCATCCACCTAAACTCTAGTGTTATTCTCAAATTGTTCAAAAGTATCAAAATTAGCTACAGAATTCATTATACAATCAGATGCACCTATATCTACAATCTGATTTTCCCTTGTAAGCATCAAATAGCATCTTTATCTTTATGTGCTATTATTGCCATGGAAGTATTTTTGCTATGAGCCATAATTTACACTTATTCCCTTGGAAATCAGCCGAACCCTGATATCATGACAAAATACGAATAGAATTATAAAGAGAAAATGCTTCAACTTGTCACAAAGTATGTAAGGAAGCCAATTTACAGGTACCTCAAACATAATTAAAGAAGGTAGATAGTCCTAATCCCACCATTTATTTACATAATCTATCAATTTAGCACTATGTATTATATTTAGGAAACACAATTAATATTCCTAAAAATAAATAAAGCTAAATATTTTAACACTCACTTGTGTGACTAGAAATTTAAACTCCCTAACATAGTAATCCTTAAGTGAATTATTTAAGTTTTAGCTTACAAGTTTCATAGAAGAGTATGAAAAGAAGTTCCATTTGTTGCTAACATAAATGCATCCTATGTTTCGCAACCATCAATTTTCCATTTTTACTTTAGGATTGCCATAGCTAATTAGAATTGATATGGAGCTTCAAAGTCCACAAGACCTTAAGACGGTAGTGATTTTAGCTCAAACATATGAGAAGAAACTATCATCATTTACTTGTCTTGGACCATCTTCTAGAATGAAGTTGACCTTGAATGATGGCAATAATAAGCAACAAATGACATCTACACAACATGCTAGGCCACTCATGATAAAGTGATAGTAAAGAGAAAAAATTAAGAGTTAGTGTGATATCCCTTAAATAGAAGATAACGAAACTTTAATTATTAAGGTGCTTTTTAATATAGAGATCCGGAATTCATCAGAACTCTAAGATTAAGTATACTCAAACCAAAGCAATCTCACACTACATGATCTCTTAAAAAGTAGCTACACTGAAGGACAAAATTGTGCAACATTTGATATGTAAGTAGATAATACCTCAATAGAAAAAGTTTTGATCGGATCATTACAGTTAATATCAAAGCAGTCTATCAACTGGAAGGTCGACTACTATTGGTGGTATAAGACCCATATAACAAAACTAAGAAAAAAGACATTTTTGTAAAAGGGGTGAAATATGATACTACTTAAATAGGATGTGATAGAAGTTTCGATCGAATCATTATAATAAAGCAAAGTTGTGCTTTGATTCTAATGACACTTTTTTTTAGGGTATCAATGCAAGAAATTATTTGTGCTGAAGTTGGTGGAACTTAATCTAACTAGATGAAAATTAAGGATATATTTAGGCATATGTTTTACAATACGAAATGAAGATTATCAGTTTTTTTTTTTTTTTAATATTGCGCAAATTTTAAAAGACATTGTTAGTGTTATGGAATGAAAGTGTAAAGTTATTCTAGATATTAGGTTGGTCCCCTAATATACCATACCGATAATATTTATTTATAATAACTCGAAAAGAGAAAAAACGGAAAGGGCATTAAGTCCCCTAATAATAAACATTTTAAGGGTCATTAAGTTCTCTAAAATTCCATACCGCTAACATTTATTTATGATTATTCGAAAAGAGAAAAAACAGAAAGGGCAAAGCCCAACTTAAGATGATTGATTGCTAGAGCAATCTTTAAGTTTCACATTCCTTTTCTTTCCCATTTTCTTTTTTCTTACAGTGTTCCATCTGGAATTAGACTTGGATTGATCTTCCTCAAGGTTATCTTAAGTTTATAAGACTACGGAAACAAAAGCTTCAGTTGAGCCATTCTCATTCTCGTCTTCCTCCTTCGATTCCATGTTAACCTTAGCAGGGGCAACATAGGAGCATTCACCCATAAGCTCTGGGCCTGCTAGCAAAGACCAATCTGTGGAAGAAGTAATTGTTATAGCAAGCTTATCCTTTTTCTTATTAGGTGTGGTCAATTCCTAAGCTTGAGCTTGGTTTTCCTTCCTTTTTACGACACCCTTCACAAGAGGTATTGTCCCTTGTTTAAGACACACTAGGTTCACATCCGATTTCTCCATGGATCTCGTCTTGTCAATCTCAACTACATTGATAGAGAATTCATGTTCATTAGGCATACGCTCGTTATCAGTGTCTACTTTACAGTGCAACATGGTGGGAAATTTTGATATTCACATCAACCATCACAAGTTTCCCATTGACCTTTTTGACTGCAAAGGTGAAAGGAAGATTCGCATCAACCTCAACTTCCACCAAAACTCTCATGAACCTTATTCTTTCAATTCTAATCGTAACAAGATTCACCTAGAGAGGCCGGTCAATAGCACTTGCGACATACCCAATGCCATCTCTATGCAAGAACTCCACCGGAACTCCCCAAAGCTTAACCAAAAAAGGGAGCTTTTTAGGGTAAACTTTGTCGTAGTTTGCCTTTGAAGACTAGCATTCGAAGATGATGGCTTGGTTTGCGAACAACCAATGTTGTCCCAAAATGTTGAGGAGCAATGCTTTGTCTTTGAACTTAAAGAAGAACAAACCGCAATGGTTGGCAAGGACCTCTACTAAGCCTTCGTCTTTCTAAGACTTTCTCACTATCTTCTAAACAAAGAGAGGATAGCCTACACTTAAGAAAACACACTACAAGAGTGTTTCTCCAAATCTTTTCCCTAAAAAGAGAAACCAACGATGGAGGTTCCATTAAAATCAAGTTACCCTGCTTAAAAGGTGGATAGAAATCTAAGGTCACATCCACCAAGGAGGCAAATGGACGGAGTGGATTTTGAGAGACCACTTAAGCAAAGGACGGTTGTTCTGGAGAGACTAGTTTTCCCCCATTGTCAGACTTCTCCTTACTAAGCTAAGCTTTAACTTTTATCTCCTCCGCTATTTTGGTCATTGCCTTCAGAGTGGATTCGCTAGTGGAACTTTGATCATCAGGAGAACTGGAAATGGAACCACCTCACTTTTGTGCTTCATATATAGATTGGACTCTGGACCAAGAAGGAGCGTTTTTGCTTCTAACTAGCCTGTTCACAAGCTGATCAGACTTAGCAAAAGACTTACTAGTAAGGGTTTGAACATTCACGTCTGCGTTTTGATGTCTATGCCAGAAACCACCTTAGCTTTCTTTCCCTTCAAGCCAATTGCTCCACCACTTGAGTTGGTAAAGGACCCTATAAGTGGAGAAAAGGAAGATTTCTTCTTTCTCTTAAGCTTTTGTGGCTTACCTTATCTAGACGACACCATTGAAGCCAACGCCATAATTGTAGAAGCAGCATCACCAAACAAGACCTCCTTGTTTCTACAAACGAAGGTTCTAATGTTAACCAAGGACAACGTAGACAAGACAGCGTGGGGAGCACAAAGAGCAATAGCAAAGGTACGGAGAAAGGATAGTGATGAGGGTAGGGGAGAGAGAGAAGAGTACGGGAGGAGAAACGGGGTGGATAAGGTTAGGGTTTAGGGTGACGAGGGAAAAGAACAAGGGATGAGGGTGGGATAGGAGAGCAAGGAAGAAATGAAGGTGAACGAAGGTTGGGAAAGGAGGTTAGTGAAGGTAACAAAGGGGGAAGAGAGAAAGAAGAGGATAGAGAGGTGTTTCTCTCTCTACATGATGAAGAGAGAGAAAGGGTTAGGTTTTATAATGCATTGGTCTTGAAGACTCATCAAAGCCACTTGCGCCAACCACCGCCCCCGCCCCCCCCCCCCCCCCTATCGCCATTTCTAAAAGATGCTACTGAAGCTATAGCTCTCTTTCTTCTCTCTTCTTCGTAGTGATTTGGCATTTACTTTGGTTGTTTGTTGGTTTATATTGGTTTTTGCTACTATTATAAATAGATTGTTAATTATTAAAAGAAAAAAAGAGCAACGAGAGTTCATTATGATTGATAGCAAAGCATTACCCATAATTGATATGGTTTCTATGAGTCTAAAATCACATAATATAAACTCAATGGTGATGATTATATTGCATGGTACAAGATTATTTAGGTTTATTTACGAAGTATAAAAAAAGATAATTATCTTACAAAAGACCCACCCAATGACAATACTAGGCAAGCATGGTTGCAAGATAATGCCTAAATATTTTTGCAAATTAGAAACTCCATTGACAATGAGATAATTCATTTAACCGATCGCTACAAACTTGTTAAAGAATTGATGGAAAGAGAATATATCTCGTATTTATGATGTGCAAGAGGCTTTTATCAAACTGAGCAACAAAATCAATCTCTTACAACCTTATCTTATGGACTTCATAAAGATACATCCTCTTATCATTTAGTGCAAATATTAAAATTCAACAAACTCAACAAGAATATATAGCCGTAATGAGTTTTTTTGGTTGGTCTTTATCCATAGTTTGATATTATTAAATCTCATATTCTCTCTAGTTTTACAATTTTGACATTGTAAGAAACCTTTGCTAAGATACTTCGCATAGAGAATAATGTCTCTATATTATCATCACATCCTAATAGTGCACATGTTAGTCAAAGTGGTGGACGTTTATTTTTCAATAGAGAAGAGGTAATAACAATAACCATGATAGTTGAGGTCAAGATTCAGGCAGAGTTGTATGTAATTAGTGTCATAAGCCCAACCATACCAAGTGCATCTATAGAAAATTATAGAATATGGCTAGAAAAAGCAGTCGACACATGTTACCTTTACAAGTGATACACCCAATTCATCTTTTGAAAAAACAATTATAGTCTCTGTAGATGATTTTACTAAGTTCTCCTAATAACAAGAAGCACTAAAGTCTTCATCTCATCCTAACATTGCCATTGCTGAATCAGATAAACTAGATATACATCTCCTTTCCTCCTCTTCTAAATGAGTAATTGATTATAGTGCCACAGATCATATGACAGGTATTTCTAATCTCTTCTCCACATTGTAGTCACATACATCAACTACCAATGTTAGTTTAGCAAATGGATCTACTTCATTTGTTCTAGGTTCTAACACCATTAACCTTACCCCTCTTTCCCTATCCTCTATTCTGAATCTTCCAAAGTTTTCTTTCAATTTAATTTTTGTACATAAACTTACTCATGTCTTGAATTGTTGCATCTAATTTTATCTTGATCATTGTTCATTTCAGGATCTTATAACAAAGAAGATTATTTGTAAGGGACATAAATAAAGAAGTCCCTCCATGTTGGATAGTCAGGTGCCGAGGTCTGTTGCTTGTTCCAGTATCCAAATACCTTTTAAGTACTCTACTAGTTAGGCCATCCTTCTCTATCTATGTTGAAGAAATTATGTTCCCAGTTTAATAATGTAATTTCCTTAGATTGTAAGTCATGTCAATTTGCTAAGCATCATCGTTTGTCTTTTGGTCCTCAAATCAATAAAAGGGCTAGCTTTCCATTTGAATTAATCCATTCTAATATTTGGGGTCCTTGTCCTATCATGTTTAAAACTTAGTTCAGATATTTTATTACTTTTGTGACTGATTACTCTCATATAACTTGGCTTTATCTAATGAAAAATTGTGTGAAATCAAAGACACTTTAATGTCTCAATACATAAATTAAGGAGTGATAATGCCTAAAAATACTTTTCTCATTCTTTCCCAACTTATATGATTTAAAATGGTATTCTTTACCAATCTTCATGTATAGATACACAATCTCAAAATGGAGTGACTAAAAGAAAACGCCTTATAGGGTTTTTTTTCCTCCCAAACCTCAAATAACTAAAATAGATCCTAAATGCCTCAAATGTGTCATATTGGGTTACTTTTAAGTTCAAAAGGGATATCAATGTTACTATCTTAGTCTTGATAAATACCTCAAGTCTACCGATGTTACATTTTTAGAAAATAGTCTTTTTTTCTCTTCTTCTCTACTTCTTTAGCATAAGAGGCGAATGATGACATGTTGATATATCATATCACCTATCAATCACTAGCTGTTCCCACTATTAGTGGTACATCACTACTGCCATTGCCTCTACTATCATCACTTAAGCCTCCTATTTAACAAGTGCATTCTAGACGACACAATTCTCCTGCTATATGTCCTACGCCAATCTCTTCTAACTCACCAAATTCAAATTATAGTGACATCAATCTTCCTATTCCTCTTCGGAAAGGAAAACGCTAATGCATCTATCATATATCTTCTTTTGTTTCTTATGAGCACTTGTCATCTATCTCTTCTTTATTTATTGTATCACTTAATTTTGTAAATATTCCAAAAAATGCTCATGTTGCCTAATCTCATCCTGACTGGTATGATGCTACGATAGAAGAGATAAATACTTTAGATGCTAATGGCATTTGGGATTTTAGTAGATTTACCTGTAAGTAAGAAAGTAATTGATTGTAAATAAGTTCTAGCTATTAAGGTTAATTTTAATGGATTTGCGACCGAACTTAAAGCAAGTTTTGTGGCTAAAATTTATGCTCAAACCTATGGAGTGGAATATTCTAACACATTTTCTCTTATAGCAAACTAGACAAGTGCTCGCTTATATATATCTTTTATGGCTACTTAGTCTTGAGCTCTCCATTAACTGGCCATTAAAAATGCCTTTTTGATTAATGATCTTCATGGAAAAGTCTATATAGAGCAAACACCTAGGTTTGTTGCTCAAGGGGAGTTTGGCAAGTCATGTCGCCTTCACAAGTTATTGTATGGGTAAAAATAGTGTCCTTGAGCTTGGTTTGGAAAATTTAATTATGTGATTGAAAATTTTGGTTTACAAAAGAGCAAGTTTGATCACTCGATCTTCTTTAGAGAATCTAGATCTAGCATTATCCTTCTTGTTGTATATGCTGATGATATTGTTATTATAGAGAGCGATAATGTAAGAATTTCATCTCTCAAATCCTTCCTTCACTCTTAGACTCACACAGAAATTTTAAGGATGCTAAAATCCTATCTTAAAGGATATATGAACTTGATTCATTGACTGAGACACAAAAATTGGAAGCAAAGCCATGTAGGATGCCAAATCATGCAACTTACAAAGGATGGCAAATGAAAGTAAAAGAATACAAACAAAATCATGCACAAATAATGAAATCAAGCTGGTTTATGACTTAATCATAAATTAATCTTAAGCACACTATTTGTGAAAGTCACAGGAGTGTTAAAAGAAACAGGTGTATTACACACTCATTTCAACTAGTTCACCATAATCTAATTAAAGATTGATAAGAATGTGAATTTGAATAAGAAGAATGGTTTAAACTCACAATCCTAAATATTCAACAAAAAAGTTGCAATGATAAGTTTTCAATACTAAAAGATAACTTAAACTGAATTGATGTCCTATTTTATAACAAGAGGAGGGCGAGGCTTAGTTACGAGATATTATGATATATGTTGTATTTTGTATAATTTAGTTGAGAGACTGTATTTTCTTGTTCTTACACACACACACACACAAATATATATATTATCTGCAGGTTATAGTTTGACGTTTAGTCAACTTGTAAAGCCTACTGGGAAATAGACTTTAGACCAGACAAAAGCTCGCTGGTTGAGAGCAGAAGTTGCTCATGGAGGAGTCATAGCTGGATTCTGTGTACCTTTTTCCCATTTACATCAATAAAATTTCTGATTTTTTCCCTAAAGGAAACCTAGGCATAACACCTAGGGAAATAAAAACCAATGCACCCCATGCAGCCGAACAGGAGCCTAACTTGGAGTGACCCTGGTTGTATGGCCAATTAACCAGGTTGTCAACCTCCCTAGGTTCCAGCTTCAACTTAGCCTCTTGGTCAGCGCTTCTGTCGATCTTCCTCCAATTGACCTCCCAAACCTCCATATGGTCGAATCTACTTCTAAATTCAGCCTGAACTAACTAGGCTGTCCTTTACTCTCAGTTTTATTTCATGATTTCTATCAGTGAGTAAGTTGGTTTAGCATTCTTTCACCTAAACATAAAGGCATAGATCTGGTATAATCACTTATAACTTGAGAATGATAAAGATGCCATAAGGACAGATTCAAGAGCTCTTACCACTTGCAGTTTGGGCCTCCAATCAGTAGTTTGTCAATGAAGGAGTTGGCAAAACCATATCAGATTGGGTCCATGGAAGACTGATGAGAAGTTTCAAGTCTTACTCGTGCAAATGCCCAGACCAACCCCTATTACTAGGTAGCTCATTATGCTGTAGGGTTATGGGAGATGATTAGGGTCAATATGGAGCTTCAAAATCCTCTTATCCCCAATTACAACAAGTCTAACTCATAGCTACAAGTTGTAACTCAACTGACAAACATCACTAGGGAGTAGGAAGTTTGGCACTTGTAGGGTGCAGGAGTATGGTGTAAACAACTGGAACACAAGTTTTAGTTCTTCTGTTGATGCTATACCAGGGCATCACTTGAACCAAGAAGAGATGATGGATCTTTGAGCTAAAGGATTGTGATTTTAACCCAACAAACCCTTCACTAAGGGCACCTCTGCATGAAGCTATTTGGCTGGAGTAGTTGATGATGGAGAGTAGGAACAGGAAGATGAGATGGAGAATGGTTGAACTTTTATCCAGTGTCTAAAGAGAGGAGTAATGTAAGGACTATTCGTCTGTTCTTATTTTTATATTTATGCATCCTTAAGATATATTGCTAGTCCTTACATAGTGAAAGTTAGGAGTGATAACCTTGAATGAATAACTTCACTATAGTAATAATCAAGTAAATCTATCACACAGATGCAATTGAAAGGAGAATGGAAGGTTCTCCCTTCACGAGCATTCAAGAAATATGAATGTGCTCTACAGAAAGCATTTAGAACATTAATCACTGTTGGTTCTACGTGTTGGAGAGAAATTTTAACATATTGAAACACATTCAAAACTCTAATTTTTTGGTAAATTGTTTATTGATGAGATGCATAGCTTCTGCAAAAAACGAAATATGAATCTTCAATAAAATGAAGTAACTACCTCTGAACCATATGGTTTACCTTTTCCTATGCAACATTTTTCAAATTACTATGGGTACAAACGAAATTAAAAAAGATCAGTTCTGGCTACAATGTCTTTTTCACGGTAAATTTTTGCATCAGAACTTCAACAGTATATTTGTCTAACATCTACTGTACTTTTTTAGTACTATAATATACCATGTCAATCCTTCAAGACATACTTTCAGATATATAGAATGACACATCAAACTTAATGCGTGCTTCTTACCTCATAAATAGTTTGACATTCTCTTCACAGATCTGATCCACTGACATTAACTCCAAACCATCTGATGGGGCATGAGGAACCTAAAGGGCAATTTCATCAAAAACTAGAATAAGCCTTTATTTATTTATTTATTTATTTTGTTTGCTGTGGGGGTGCTTATGGTTTGGGGGGATGGGGGCTGCATTGTGGTTTTGCTAGAATCAGCATTATGCTATAGAAACCAGCAAAAAGAACAGATTCAGTCAGGCAGATATTCCTATTTACATGCAGACACGTCTATTTTAGCAATACAGGTGGTTTAGCCACTCAAACAAGCAGCAGAACCACTTCAGAAACTTAGTGGCTGACAAACTTTATTAATCTTTAACCATGTTGACCTTATGAACCCAGAGGAAACAAAGTCATATGGATATTGCTACAAATCCATTAGAATTAAGGCCTTTTTTGATTATTTACATGGAGTGTGATTTCCCTTTAATTTTAATAAGTGTAAATGTTGGAATCATGGTAAAAGTATGACTTCATGTCTCTTGATTCCTATTACACTAAACAAATGTAGGGGAGAGAAACATATTCTAACAAACTGAGAGCAATAGCAAATCAAATTCCATGAAATTAACAAAACGTATGGCTTTAAGATAATGCTCCTGTCCAATCATCATAGAGTGCAAAACTAACACCCTTAGTGCCGAAGATCAGTTTGATTTTGGATTTGAAAATCTTCATCCAGTTATCTTAACTTAATTGAGGTCACTTTCTCATGTGCTAACCTCATTACTGGAATCTCTTAAAAAGTCTTTCCACAGAAAGGTACATACATTAATCTAAAAACACTAATAGTAAGGTGGGGCAGTTAAGCAACACCTTTGCTCTGTTGGACAAGATATATTTATGGTTCTCCAAAATCACTTACTAATAACATTTAGGAAAATTTGAGTGAGGATGCAAGGGTGAAGTTTATATTTTGAACACTACCACATCGTTGTCCATGGTGAGGGACACATTGCATCAGTAATCATTTAAAAATAAGACTAGGACTGGATATCTTTTACCACATTAGCATCATATAGGGTGAAATTTAGTGTTTCTTCGGCTTGGGATTTTGAGGAACACAATAAACAAAACAACCAAGTCAAAATGCTGACATTGATTTGTTGTCAAATATAATAACAAGCATGATCCAGGATGATACAACTACGGATGAAATTACTGTAAAAGCAGATGGTGACACCAGGTTGCTTGAAGAGGTGCTTTTGCAAGTGGGATGCTGCTGTAGTTTGATCTCAAACAATTTCTGCAAGACTAAAAGCTAGAAAGGAATAAAACTAGTGTATTAATCTTCAACTCCATGTCAAATTTGCTACAGAAGAGGCATAGAGAACAGTTGCACTGCACTTTATTGAAACAATGATTTTGTTCATCAAGGATATGCAAGAAAATCTACATATTGCACGAAAAAACTGAGTTTAAAAACTTAGACACTGCAGCAAAAGCATATATAGGGATCAAATTTAAAAGGCCTCATTCCACCCTTTTCCTTGCTGGCTCTTAAGGGCTACACCTAAAACAATATGCCCAATCTTGACAACCCCCGTGTGTGTGATTGCACTTCATTATTCATGAGAAGAAGGAAATAATAGAGCATGATAAACATGTGAACAAATCTAAATCACTTACAGATGCACATGGCACAACAGGAGCAATGTTAGACAAATCTTTCTGACTGGTAGGAGCACCCCCACCCCCCAAAATGCTACTGGTCATATTCACCCTTACATTGGGTGCTGGACTGACAAGAGGGGGATTTGATGGCAATCTTTCATGGTCAGACTGTCCCTTTTGATTTTTATGTCCACTCAAACCATAAGGCTGGTATCCAACTAGGTGACAGTGTCCTTTCCTGTATCAAAACAAGATCACAGCAGTAATCAATACTATAGTTTTAACACTTGTTACCAAATCTCTAAATAGAGACCACAGACAACAAAAGAGACAAAAGCAGGAATTATATAATTTACTGATAATATCGTCTGGTATATCCAAGTCGTGTAGTCTATTTACCCATTGACTTTTGAGTGTGATACACTAATGACATCATAGGAAGCAATGGATACAATTCTTACAAGTTCCAGATAATCAGAGAGCTTAGAGGATAAGATGGGATCATTCCCTCATACCAAAGGAAAAGAGAGACAAAACTCTGGCAAATAGATTAGACACTCGCAATCGAGAAACTGATGTTTCTGGTTCCCTGTTTGAAGATAGCATTTGTAAGGAAAACTCTTGACTCTATTCTTAACAACAAATGATTGCCCGAAAGTTCTATGAAATGAAAAGTTAAGTCTTGATTATAATCTATTAACAGATTAATGGCCCCAAAAATGACATGAAATGTTATAGATTCTCACAATGCATCCAATCATGTTGGTGTCCCTTTTTACTTACTAAGAAGAATGGGCTTTAGTGACCGTCTTCTAGATTGCGGATTTCAAGAAAGTCATTTTCCAATATATTAGAATTTGATTACTTAGACAAGTTTTTCATATAACTAATTGTTCTCCAGACTGCTCCAATAGATAAAGATGTTGAGGATGCCCATTCCTCTCTTGTTTTGTTATCTTATGAGGAATTTTATAAAATGCTTATGAAGGCTGGATATAGAAAGCGGTATCTTCTTTTGAGATAATGAGGCTATTGCTAGAAACTCAACATTATAAGAAACATTCCTTCTTGAATCTAATTAATATCTTGTTGTCTCTATGCAGACAACAGCATCACCATATGTGGTGCCTATCTTGAATCTAAGAACTCTACTCCTACATTTGGCAGCATTATCAGGACCCAAAATCAACCTTATTGGGAAATCAATATTTGCCAACATTAACCTGCCAGCGGATATAGAAAGTGGTATCTTCTTTTGAGATAATGAGGCTATTGCTAGAAACTCAACATTATAAGATAGGAATCCTATTATTGGAGGAATTTAGAAGACAGTTTTGTACATGGAAAAATGGTCCAGCAGAAAAACACACCAAGAATATTTTGTATGGTCACACACGAAGAATATCTTATATGGTTTCACAAATTTCTGCTACTGACTTTGCCATTCCTATCTTGATAACCAATTGATGAAAGCTTGTAAAGGGGTTAGGTAAATCATTAGAAATATAATTTAATGTACATAAATTATTTGAGGATTAATTATAGCACCAGCCAAGCATAATTAATTAACCTAGATTATAAGGATTCTTAATTAGTATGTCTTCCTAATATTAACGAGAAAAGGAAAAAAAAATATTAATTTTCAAAAATAATCCCAAATATAGGACTCTTGCAACCACAATACTACCACAGTTGAAATCAGATTTTCAAAACTCAAATTCTTGATAAACTAAAATCGGGAGGTGGGAAGCTGATTACAAATTGAAGGAAAGAAATTGGGTGTTCAACACCTGATTATATTGTGTTTCGATGAGTGATGAAATCGGGTATTAGAAACCCCATTTTTGCAAAAATGCCAAAATAGGATCCTGAAGAGTCAACTTCATGACAGTTATTACTAATCGGCAATACAAAGACAATTTCATTAAGGCTTTTTCAAAACAATATTCGGTTGTTAAAGAACCAAGTTCACTCCAGACAAGCAATACCTGGATTTGAACAGCGAATTTCAGTGTCTTATAAGATTGAGTTAACCCGATTTCAATCGTGGTAGCTTTGCGATTATTTTTTTAGAAGCCTTATTTTAGGGGTTATTTTAAAAAAATATCATATTTTTTTCCTTTCACCTAATATAAACTCCTCAATCTATATACATACATGATATATAAATTATTTTCTATCATTGATTTCATGGTATTAGAGCTTGGTTGTTCCAGTGAGCAACTCTAAAATATTTTTCTTTTCCATCTCTATATTATTTTTCCTGCTCATGCTGAGCAGTAACTTTTAGGTCACCCTTGAGAGTGGCCTCTCCTTATCACTGCCAACCCTGCACCATTGGCTGATCAGCCTCCCCATTAGTTGGCCACCAAAAAGACACACATGATGGGAGTTAGAAGCAGAAGCAAACGTGTGAATTGCCAGAAGGTTAGAATCAGAATCAAGAGTATGATGGATCCATGACAAGGTGAAGGACAAAAAGATTAAACAATCTGGTTCAAAGGGCGCTTAAAGATGCTTTGTTATCAAAATAAGCCGTTTCCATGAATGTTTCTATGATTCATCACACGAACCTTGGAAGAACTTGCTACTATTAACTCCTGAATAGTGTTTCTGAGTGAGTAGCTTTTGACTTGGCAGCAACTTCTATTTCAGAAGCTGCCCAAAATTTAACTTCACAAGCATGTTATACCAGAAATTTTGATTGACGACAACAGATTCAACTTCAAGAAACGAGAAGATATCGAAAATTTGAGTGAAGATATAAATCTCAATATTTTAGGAAGTTAGATTTTTTCTTTCCTTTGTTTCATTTATTTGCATCAATCTTTCCCTTAATTAAATTAGAGTTTAACATTTAAATAATCTCATGTAACCCTATGGGGACCAAGTTGACCAATAATATAATTTCCTTGATTGAGTCGTTTCTTTTAGACCCCTTATTATTATCAATCTTCTCCAATTGTCATGAGTAAAACCATTTTATTTGTTTGTATGTCATATCAAATAGATTAAGCATAGTTCAAGTTTTCTTGGTAACTCATATCCAAGGAGATGTCATCCATATCCCTATTATTCTCATCGTAAAAATATATTCATTAATCATGATGTCTAGTGGTTAATTTCCCCAGACTTATGTTTGATTGCTCTGTTGTTCGTAGTAGCCTAGTGATCTTCCACCTTGGCAGATTATGTTTTTGGTATCAAAGTGAAAGGGGAGTGTGCTATGGAGGTGTGGAGGTGGTTGTGGGTTTCAATGGATCCCTAACGAGCAATCAAGTTCACTAACTATACCTGTTGAGGAGACAACACTCTAGAGCGCAACAATATAGAGCAAGAGATGCAGTATCTCGCTGCCATGGTTGTTAACCAGACCAGTATGGTGTAGCAGCTAATGCAAGGGTATAGTGGCGTAAATTTACTACAAAACGATACAGAGGGGAGAAGGTAGATGCCCTAAAAACTAGTGAATCAAATGAATCGTGGGGTTGCAGAAGGAGAGGTGGAAGACCCTGCTACTAGAAGAGATTCAAATAAAGGGCTTAGAAACGATGAAGTTAAAGCAAATTCCACCTTTTACAGGAGGGGAGAAGGTAGATGATAATTTAGACTAGGAGTACAAGGAAAAGAAGATATCCAAATGTTTTGATCATGATGATGTTACAGAAGTTCGATTGGTAGCATTATAATTTACAGAATATGTGGTTTTTTGGTGAAAAATGGGTTAACCAACAGGTGGAGAATCGGAGGTGATATCGCATTGTAGCAAGACAAGAAGTAACTTTGTGGTGGGAAATGTGGTTATCAATACGAGGAGAGAGAGAAAAGGAAAGAGACAAAGGAGAGAGATATTAGAGTTAGAGCATGCGGATGAAAATGAAGGAATAGAAATTGTGATTTGAACTCACAATTTTCTTATTGGATAATAAAATTGTGTCTTGAACTCACAATTTCAAGTCATTTTGAAATCATGACTTCAAAACACGATTTCAACTTCCACAGTTTTAGGATTTTTTTATTTTATTTTATGTTAAGAGGCCATATTTTAAGAATTTTTTTTTTTTTTAAAAGAGCAATATTTTTTCCCTTTTCCCCATAGAAAAATAAAAGTTTGAGGGCCCAAACAAAATGTAGGATAAGAAGGCCTTTTTTTAATTTATCACTTGCTTATGCTTACATTTCATAATTTATCAAAATATAATGTCAAAAAATATGACCACAAAGAAAACAATTTATCAATGTTTGTTTACAGAATGATTAACTTATCCTTACCATGCAAGCCATAAGGAACAAAGGAATAGTTTCCCTTGAGTTAGTTCTAGCAGTCATTTAGAAAACCTACTAGAAGAGTCAATGATGAAAATTTTCGCAGGAACAAAACAAATTTCAATTAGCATTGAATAAAAGCAATATGCAAAAAAGTATATGGTGCACAGAATCCATTGACGTCTACTCATTATTTTTGGGTTGGGGCCCTGTGAGTCGCTAATATTTATGTATCTCTGTTTGAACCAATTTCACAAACACACTAGGCCTTATTATACATCAGAAAATTCAAGCTTCAAATTCTCAGTTCTTTGCATCAAATTGTCGAGAATCAAGACCAAAACAAACAGAGAAAGCCTTGAGATAACTCATAAAACATGTGAAGGATTGTGATACTATCTACTGAAACAATAGCTCGTAAATGGAAGAAAAAAAATAAAAATCCAAGAAAATTGGAGTGGAATTTAACAACGAACCAGTAATCCCAGAGCATTTGCTTTAGCCTAGCTTCCAGACGAACATATAATGATGATCTCTCAAAATCCTGCTTGTCATGTGCAGGTTCGATAAAATTTACTTCTAAAACTCCTGCAATATGTGCAGTTTGAGGCAATGAGCATGAGCTTTTTCCTAGTTCTTGGAAAAATGTCTGAAGAAAAAGAAATGTTGCCATTCTCCCAAATGGAAAAGTTAGCAGTGCCCCAGGACAGGATTCTAAGACCATAAACGGGCATACAGGAATTCTACCACAAAAGCACATGGCTAGTTAAAGAAGGAATCTATTACCAACAACGCCGTAACCTTTTGACTGACCCTCAGCAGTGACTTTCCAGAAAGGCTGAAAATATACTCAATTGGTTAACAAAATAATCAGAACTCTCATTAAACTTGTTATTGATAAGTTATATATATATATACACATACACAAAAAAAAAAAATCAACAACAACAAGAGAAAGAGAGAGAACCCACAACTTCATTCTTATCATATCCAACTTTTAATTTTACTGAGACTGAGTTACTGTGAATTCTGATTCTAGCACATGAATGCTGTCTTGTACTTAATAACTGCAACAAGTATTACAGAGGAAAAGAGATACCCATAACGATAGAAAACTTACCCTGATTAGCCGATTCTTATGGTACACATTATACCCAGTAATTCCAAGATGGGGTGCCATGAATCCAATAGTGGTCTCTACAATTTCCTAAAGCAAGAAAACAACATTTGCATCAAAAGCATACATACTTGCATCAAAGTTCTCAAATATTAGTTCAATTCTAATTGAATGAAAGGTTGTGAGAAAATTTTTGTGTTGATGAGATACACAGTTAGATGAAATAAAGTGATCAACAGGATATTGAGTGCACTTACGTGTACCCTTTCTCAAGGCAATTGGCAAATCAATGCCATTAGGCCAAACCCTATCAGTTATTTCAAGAGATGAAGGTGAAGAAGGATTATCTTTATTCAGGGCGGATTCTTTGAGTGCTGTTTGCTCCGAAATATTCTTATGTTTTCTTATGTAAACTAACCTACATTGCTCAGGAAATCTTTGTTAGAGCAATGAATCTGATAAACTTATAGAATGTAAAGGCTGATTTGAATGATTATGGGGTTGAACAAGGTTAGGCTAAGCTACTATATTAGGCTGAATAGAGTTAGTAACTATTGTATCAAGTGCACCGGGTGTATTATGAGTTGTTGTATCAAGTGTATCTAGTTGAACAGTTTCTGTTGCATCTTAGGCTATTGTATCAAGTTTGTCAGGTTGAACAAGATTAGGCTGAGTTGCTGTATTGGGCTGAATAGGGTTAGCAACTGTATCGGGTGTATTATGAGCTGTTGTATTGAGTGTATCAAGTTGAACAGTTTCTGTTGTATCTTAGGATGCTGTATCAAGTGTGTTGGGTTGAACAAATGCTGCTGTATTTTGAGCTGCTATATCAGGCAAAAGGTTAAGCCAAAACAAGTTTTCCCCTCTAGATAAATTCTCCCCTTGAAGTTGAGACTCTAGAACAGACTAGTGAGCTTCATTTTCATGAAAAATGACACCCATAGAAATAAAAATTTTTTCACTTGGAGGATGGTAACAACGGTAACCCTTTTGGGTATTAGAGTACCCTGAAAAAAGGTATTTCAAAGATCAAGGGTCTGGATTAGTACAATGGTTATTGTGAATATAAACATACACAGTACAACCAAAAATTTTGAAAGGTAGGGTGTTTGATGTAATTGATGGAAAAAAATCAGCCAATACTTCTATTGGACTTGTGAGATGAAGGAATCTTGATGGAATGCAATTAATTAGATGGGTTGCTGTTGGAGCAGCTTCTCCACAAAAATATGATGGTACATGATGATAAAATAGAGTGGCTCAAACTGTATTAAGCAAGTGGCGATTTTTCCTTTTTGCCATTCCATTTTGTTGTGGAGTGTTAGTACAAGAGGTCTTCTGGATTATGCCATTAGCTTTGAAAAATTGGGTCAAGGTGTAGTTTATATATTCCTGCCCATTATCAGTTCAAAAGCGATTAATAGAAGTTCCAAATTGCGATTATACATGGTTGTAATGGAACTTAAGATTTTTCCATAAGAAGAAACAACTAAGTAACCCAAGTAAAATCATCAATAAATACAACGAACCATTTTGCATCATTTACATTAAGAATTTTTGAAGGTCCCTACACATCATAATGAACAAAATCAAAAGGTGATGATGATTTTATTGATGAAGGCAGAAAAGATTGTCTTTGATGTTTTGCAAGAATGCAATCACTAGAACGAAAATTCATGAGACAAAAATTCCTTGAAATAATGAAGGAAACATTATTTTAAGATAGCTAAAAGATGGACGACCTGACAGTGATTATGGGCCCAAATTTCTGATTCTTTAGAAGTTGGGGAATCTACAAGTTAAGCCTCAACAATGTACAGGTTATTCATGTCCTCAGGAATGTAAAGTCCATTTCGAGCTTTAGCAACTCCAATCATCTTCCCTAAACTCCAATCTTGAAAAATATAGTGAGTATCAAAGAAAGTGATGGAACAATCAAGATCCCTAATTAACTGATGGATTGACAAAAGATTTGTTATTGGCTTAGGAATATGAAGCACATTCTTAAGTTGAAAAGAAGGATTAATGTAGATGTTGCTTTGCCCTACAACAGGAAGCATGGATCCATTTGCTACTGTAATCAAATGATTGTCATAACTTGGACTATAGGATAGGAAATTAGTAGAGATATTGGTCACATGGTCTATTGCACTGGAATCCACAAACCAAGAATTAGAATTGAGATTTTTAGTAGCTTTAAAGGAAGAAGGAATGTGATACATACTATTTTCAGCTAGAGAACAAGTATCAGAGGAATTGGAAAGGGAATCTAATAAAACTTTAAGGCGGCTAAGGTCTTCCTTACTCAATTCAACCTCTAGATCCTTTGAATTAATTTGTTTGGCAACAACATGAACACCTAAATTTTCTTCACTTTTTGGTGTATCTTCCACTTCTCAGATAGAAGCATTTGCCCTTCCAGTTTTGAAATTCTTAAAACCACCAATACGGCTAAGAACATTTTCCTTTCCATGGAGCTTAAAACAATTTTCTTTTATGTGGCCCAATTTTTTACAATATGTACATCGTAGATCTTCCTTATTAGCATATGGTTGATGTGAAAGCTTTGTTTTAGGTCTTAATTTTGCTGCCATAGAAGATCAAGACCCATCTGCACTCAATTCTAGCATCACACTTCGACGACTCTCTTCTTTTCTCACAAGCAAGAAAACCTAGGACATTGATGGTAGTCGATCCCTGCTCAAAATTTGCACTCTAATTGGATCATATTCATTGTTCAAACTTGCAAGAAAATCAATTAGTCAAGTTTCCTCAACTCATAAAAGTCCTTGTGTCATGAGTACACTCCATCTGGAGATCTTGATAATGATCCATTTTGAGCCACAAGCCTTTCAACACATTATAATACTTAGTAGTTGAGTTATTTCTTTGCTTACAAGCTGCTAACTTGGTCCTTATTTCATATATGGCTGCCTTGTCCTTTCTTTTCGAATGGCTCTCCGTTAAAGTTCCCCAAATGGCATAAGTCAATGGGAGAACATATGATTTTTTACAATAGAGGTTATCATGGATGTCCACAACCATGACATTATCATGGAGTCTTTAACATCCCAAGCAAGGAAACTAAGGTCTTCTTAGTTAGGCCCAGTTCCATCTAAGTGACTAATTTTGTTTCTTCCTTTGAGATAGGTCTAGACAACTTAAGACCAAGATAGATAATTTGTCCATCCAACCGATAGGATGGAGCCATAATTTGGAGATCACTACTAGATAAACTAGAAGAGCTCCCATTGAAAAAAGTTTGTTGTTGAGTTGTGATGGTTTGATTCAATACATGCTCTCCATTTTGGTCATGTTCATTGTTTTCTCTAATATTTGATATTGAAAAAAGTTCCAATTGGCAATAAAGGCCAAAAAGAGATTATGAAAGAAAAGGGTACAATTCGTAAGATTAAAATTGCTCTGATACCATGTATAGAAATATATGATTTTGTATATTAATAAAAGAGCAAGGCACAAGGGCCTTTTATAGGCTAAATTACAAGATGAAAATCTCCTAAACCCCTTGACTCTAGGAACAAATTGGGAAATAAGATATGTACACCTAGGAAAAAATATTTTACAGCTATCGCCAATTAATATAATGCTAAAAATAAAATATTTCTAATAATTAAAATACTGAAAATAATAACTCATCAAATCTATCATTAATTATGTGATTTCCTAATCAAATATGTCATTAATTCTATGACTGATTATGTCATTTCCTACACATCTCAATCTTTACTTTCCTTAAACAAAAGATACCAGTAAATCTAATCGTATATCCTAAAATGCATAAATAAAAAATAAATAACATGAAAACATTTATTTTCCTATAATATAAGATATTCTCAAGAAATCCCTAACAACACTGCCCAAATATCCTACACACAAACCCCCCTCTAGCCATATGTAAACCCTTCAATCACAAGTTTCTCCCAGACCATTAAAGAAGACAATCTACTACAGGCTGAATTTTCAACCAATACACTCACCCAAACTACCTAAACACGTAAACACAAACCACACCATCCACTGCCAGCAACCAAGCAAATTTTTACTATTAACTACCTAAACCAATCCTCTTGCTGCTTCGAATTGATCACCATCTTCTAACATTAAATCCTGCATGCTATTACGTATAAAGGTTGTGATAAAACAAGAGCCAGAAAGCTGAATTTTATTGATCAAAAAAACTGAATATATAAAGGACAGGGATACACCAAGAAGTTACATCAGATAAGAACAAATCCCTTAGGATAAATATCTATTTACTTCATAAGCCTAACAAAGATAATAATCTATATTAACTAATCCTATCCATGCAGACTAAACAGATAAAGACCAGAATATACACAAGAAAAAACATAAAATACAATGCTCTAAATATATCAAGCCAATACTTTCCTAAACCCTTCCTCAAGCTAAAGAATAGATATCTATCATTTCCAGCTTGGATAGGAGCTCCATAAGAGGTTACTTCGCCATTGCCATAGTGAGAACATCTACCTCTTGATTCTTAGTTGGAATATATACAACCTGTATTTTTCCATTTTCAATCTCTGTCTTTATAAAACTTCTATCGATTCGGACATATTTCATCCACTCATGCTGGATTGGATTTTTCACTACACTTATTGCTGATTTACTATCACAATAGAGTATAGCAGAACTCCATTCTGCATTCAAATCCGTAAGTAATCTTTGCAGCCAAGCAACTTCACACAGTCTGTGTGCTATAGCTCTGAATTCGGCCTCAGCACTACTACTTGCAATAACTGGTTGTTTTTTACTTCTCAAAGTCACCAAGTTACTCCAGACTTTGATACAAAAACCAGTTGTAGACTTAGCATCCAACTTATCACCATCCCAATCCACATCTACATACACAACTAGATCTTGACAATTGGATTTCTTGATAAAAATTCCATTCCCTGGTGTCCCTTTAAGATAGTTTGGTGATGAGTGCATAAATTGACTTACCATGCTAATTGCAAATGCCAAGTCTTGTCTAGACAAAGAAAGCCAAATCAGTCACCCAACTAATCTTTGATATTGCTCATTATCAACAGGAGATTCATTCTCTGATGACAAATTCTACCAATTATGCAACAGTAGAGTGTCTTTCGGCTTACAACCAAGTTTCCCTATCTCCTTAAGCAAGTCTAGGATATATTTGTGCCAATTGATGAAAATTCCCTTCTTAGTCCATACCACTTCCATACCCAAGAAGTATTTTCGATCTCTTGAATCTTTAGCCTTAAATTTTTCCCAGATCCTCTTTTTCAACTCAGCTATTTCCATCTCATCATCCTCTGTGACAATAATATCATCTACATAAACAATGAGAATAGATTTTTTTCCACCTGCTGCTGCTTTAACAAAGAAAGTATGCTTAGCTTGACTCTAAAGGTAGCCAAATCCCAATATAAGTCTCACTAAATTTCTTGAACCAAGCTCTTAGGGATTGTTTCAATCCATACAAACACTTGTTCAACTTACACACTTTCCCTTTATTTGCCTCTAACTCGAATCTTGATGGTAGTCGCATGTATATTTCCTCTTCCAACTCACCATTTAAAAACGTATTCTTAACATCCAACTGGTACAAGGGCCAATCAAGATTAGCTACCAAAGATAATATAACTCATATTGAGTTTAGCTTTGCCACAAGTGCGAATGCTTCCTCATAATCAAGGTCATATGTAGGTGAACCCCTAAGCCACTAGGCGAGCCTTGTCTCTCTCCACACTTCCATCCGATGTGTTTAATGCACAACACCCATTTACTCCCCACAACTATCTTTCTACTCAGCAAATAACAATCTACCCAAGTATTGTTTTTCTGTAAAGCCCTCATCTCTTCCAAAACAGCCTCTTTCCAATTGTCGTCAGGCAAAGCTTCATTAATATTCTTCATTATTCTTTCCATATCAATATGCGTCAAGAAAGCCTTAAAAGCGGATGATAAATTGGAATATGACAGGTAATTGGAAGTAGGATACAAAGCGCAAGTTCTCTTAATCTTTCTCAAAGCAATTGGAATGTCTAACTCCTGATAGCCTTCATCAGTATACGTCTGGTCAGCTACCAAATGTATATAATATGACCCATATTGCATCAGCTCCTCATTCATTTTATCCTCAGGTTCGGATCTTTCTTCTAAGTGGGATGATGGCAACTGCTCAAGATTTCTGGTACTTCTGGTATAGACTCGAAGTTCAGGCTGTTGACTAGCATTTTCATGAGACTCAGCCAAGTCATGAATATCACAGGGGTAACTGTTATCTGCTGGACTGACATCATTGGAATTTGGAGTTGGATCACTCATGTGCGGAATGAATGGCAAACAGATGTTTCATGAGACTCAGCCATGTCATGAATATCATTGTCGCTGACAATCACTCTAAAAATGAGAAATATGTTCAAAAAAACACTGCATCAGCAATAACAAGGACCCATTTTGAGGGTGGATGATAACATTTATAGCCTTTTTGACAAGGAGAATACCCAAAAAACACACATTTGAGAGCTTTTCCCTCTAGCTTATGTTTGCTTTGGGAATGATTAGAAGCATAGATTGTACGTTCAAATACTTTCGGTGGTAAGGAGTTGAACTAATTTTTACCTGGGAAATTCCTTAAAAAAAGGCATAGAGGAGTTTGAAAATTAAGTGTTTTAGAAGGAAGTCAATTGATTAGATATGCTGAGGTTAGAATAGCTTCCTCCAATACTGATGTGGAACTGAGTTAGCACTCATCAAAGACCTTTGCGGTTTCAGGTAAATGCTGATTTTTTCTCTCAGCTACTCCGTTCTATTGGGAGTATATGGACAAAAGCTTTAGTCAACAACCCCATGCTCGCTTAGATATTTTTCATACTCTGTTGAGAAGTCCTCTCTCCTATTATCAGATCTAAGGATTTTTATTTGAGTTTGAAAAACATACACAACTAACTTGTGGAATTTTTGAAATACCAAATATGCTTTTGATTTCTCCTTTAACCAAAAAAAAAAAAAAAACAACAAATTCGTGAGTAGTTATCTATATGGTAGCGTTTGATTGTAAGGACAGGACAGGACAGAACAAGTACAAGGAGGATTGAACATGACAAGTATAAGAAAGATTAAACATGATAAGTATAAGCTTGATTTACATAATACTGAACACAAAATTTATATTAAACAATTAATTATTTATATTATAAAATAAATATTTATTTTAATATTTATTAACTTAATATTATAACATCAAGAGATTTTTTTTTCAATGCAAAATATTTTTTGTTTTTGTTTGGTAAATTTTATTTTTGAACTATGATATAGATAAAACAAAATTTAGACATTATGTCCAATCCATTAATCTAATTTTTATCCAGTCACCAAATAAATTTACAAACCAAATATGGAATAAAATTTTTTATCCAATCTAGTATCGCAAAAATTACACAACCAAATGCTATCTAAATGTTATAAACCACTTAATCTAAACAAGGCAGTTACTAGAGAAGGTCCCCAAATGTCACTATGAATTAAATAGAATGACTTTAAGGACTCATATGATTGAGCAAGATAGGATTTTATAGCAAACTTGGAGATGACACAATGCTCACATTTGAAATCATTGACATTGTGATTCAAAAGTAACTTCAAATACAACTGAGACATATAGTTGAAATTTGGATAACCTAAGCATTGATGTCATAACATAATTTCACAATTATCGACGGTAGTAACTAAAGACCTAAACTCGACTCAACTATCCATACAATAGAGGCCATTTATTTCTTCAACATTGCCGATTGTCTTCCTCGAAGATTGGTCCTAAAACACACAATAAGGAGGAGTAAATGTCACATTGCATTTCATATCCTTGGTAATTTTACCAATTGATAGTAAGTTATATTGCAATTCAGCAATAAATAATGTTTCACATAAACACAAACTTCCAATCTGAACAACTCCTTTTCCTTTTGAGAAAACATACTCTCCATTAGCTACTTGAACTTTATGTATACCAGGATAAAAGTCCTTGAAACAGGACAAGGAATTACACATGGTTTGTTGCACCTGTATCCACTATCTATTAATTATTCATATCACTCTTGGAAGTGGAAAGATGTATACCTTTCTGTGATGTGGCAACCAAAGGAAATCCTTCATTAGATATTTCCTTTTCATCACAAACCTGCTTATTTTCAAGAATCTTCTTGATCATTGCAAACATGGCTAGGAGTTAGATTCATGCCACCCTCCAAACTTTCACTGTTGGATATCTCTGCAACCTATGCCAATCTCGGACCAATTTTCTGCTTTCTCTGCCTCATGGATCCAGGTTTTCCATTAAGCCTCGAACAGGTCTCTCATGTATGGTAATGTTTTTAGCAAAAATCACACTATGGCTTATTACGTGATGTCTCCTTGTTTGTTACTAGGACAAAATTCGATAGCATCTGTTCTAACAAAAATGACCCTGTCCCCATCTCGTCTTCTACTCTCCTCTTCTAACCTCTGCAAATGATTCCTTGAAGTTGGGAAGAGGTTTCTGACCCTGCAATCGTCCTCTCACTTCGTCCAACTTAGAACTCAAACCTTGAAGAAAAATCAAACACTCTATCCTTCTCCTGCATTTTTGCAAACTTTACACTACTCGGTGCAAGTCCAATTTATATCATAGAACAAGTCTATTTCTTGCCATAACTCCACTAGACAATTATAATATTCGGTTATAGAGGAATTACCTTGAGTAGTAGCTTGTATCATCGACCAAAGCTCAAAGCATTGGGAGGCATTTTCTATATCCAAATACATTTCTTAGACCATATCCCATATTTCCTTGGCTGAATTGCAAAAAAGATACAACCTTCCAATCTTAGGTTCCATCAAATTAATCAACCAAGCCATTGCCATGGCGTTCTTGGTCTCCCATGTCCCATAATCTAACAAGTTAGCTTTTGGTGCTTAACAACAAGTTCATGTTATGTATCCTAATTTCCCTCTTCCATGAATTACTAGCTTCACTGATTGGTGCCACTCACAAAAATTTCACCATTCAATTTATGTTAGGCAATTTGAAATAAATGATCAGCCATGGAAGCCCCTACCTTCTAGGAAGGCAGATTAGATAGGGTCATGTTCTCGACATTAAGAGAACCAAACCTAAATTTGGAATCTCAAGATGTCGTTTGACTTGATGTATTATTATCTATAGTCGGTGTGAGGTCCTAAAATTGCATTTAAGGCAACCGAACATAGATTTAGCACTTTCGAGAAAAATTTATCCAATTGAACCCAAATTTTACGATTAAGATAGAAAAGTTAGCCGAAATAACACAATAAAATTAAATTTCAAAAATAATGACCTAAAATCCTAATTTTACTCTTAAAAATGTGATTATTCAATATAAAGTAAAAATTATCGTCACCCCAAAAATCGAGTTCAGAATAAAATGAGAACTTAGAGATAAATTAAGTAAACTATAAAATGAAATAATATAATACAATATACTATGTAAGTATACATGTATCTTTCATGAGTATACCCAATATATATAATAATTATGTCTGTAAATTAATCTGAAATTATACATTTATATATAATATGTGATGAATTCATAAAAATAAATAAGAAAAAATATCTTAAAAATAAGAAACATACTAGAACCATGATTATATATATATAATTATTTCTTAGTGTACCACATATAGGATATATACACATACATTAGTAAATGTACCAAATATTAACATAAAGAAACAAAATATTAATAATTAATCAAAGAAATCAAACAAACTCATCCAAAACTAGGAGAAAAGTTTGGATCAACTTCAAAAATTATCGTAGCACCATTTCAACAGCACCATAAATGAATCAAAAGTAATAAAAAAACCCAATTAGACACCTCCTACTTGCTCTACATTGGACGATAAATAAAAAAAAAAAAAAAAAAAAATCTCTTAAAGGCTAAGAAAAATCAACCAACCCCCACTCTATATAAATATGACTCCTAACATTCAATTGAATATTTTAGAAGCTTAAGATCTTCAAAGAAAAATCGGAAAAATTTTTATAGAAAATAGAAAAAATTAGAAAAAAGCAAGGAATCCAAATCGGCCCTATTTTTTTAATATTTTGTGAATATACTAAATCAACCTAGAAAATTGTAAAAAAATGTATTCCTCGGTTATTTCAAGGATGCTATCATGTTGTGATTTTATTTTTGTAAAATATTAACTATTTAACATACTTCATCAACAAACTAACGCAGTAATCCGAATTTTGTAATAAAAAATAAATTCCCTAAATGATGTTATTTCATGTCCAATAATTTACTATAGGATCCTTATTAGATGTAGTTTAATTGTATGTAGCCTGTTTTTAATTATGTATGTGTAATATTTATTATATTTTTGGACCCTAATATTGTAAACAAGAAATTGTTGGAATAAATGGGTTTTTATACAAATAATTGATAAAAATCATATATACTGACACTTGGTGATCTATAATAATGTTAGGATATATTAAAAATAATTTTGTATAAAAATAGTAATATTTAGTTAATTAAATACACCATATATTGCCTGAGTTCCCCATATTATTGAGATTCTAGAGAAATTTTCAACGATTATTTGGTGATCCAAGCTATTTATTACAAATTTATATAGTAAAATAGCTTAGATTACGAATCGAGGTTTGTTTTTAGTAATAGTAGGTTAAAATGTGATTAATATTGAAACAAAAACTATGGAGATACATGATAATCAGATTTAGTAAAAGCAAATTTTTAATATATTTAATAATAATTTTACGAATATAGTACAATATATACGTATTAGGATTAGATAATATGCATATTATCTAATCCTAATACGT